>JBBMOE010000064.1:947592-1234127 GCA_037975065.1 Chaetodon trifasciatus | reverse complement strand
AGAGAGAGAGAGAGAGAGAGAGAGAGAGAGAGAGAGAGAGAGAGAGAGAGAGAGTCCTTTTGGATAGCCCAGTGAGTCTTGTAATAAATTGAAACAAGGCACCATTTTACAAGGCAGAGCTAAATAGTTCCTTTGACATTTGAAAGTCCTTTAAAATGCATTATTAACACACCTACAACAGTACATCACCTGTAATGTTAGCGTAGAGGAGCCCTACATTTTTAATGCAAAGTGTGGATTGTGTTAAATATTTGATGCTCTTCTTAAGTACTGTATATTTCCTAGAGTATATTGTGGCTGGATGTTCATACTGCTCACCATCATCATCTGCAGTCCAGCAGGCAGGCCAGCACACCAGTGGGATGAGGGGTGGAGGGTGTAGAGGTGTGTGGGACCATCTGTAGCTGATATGTTGTAGTTAGCATCACTTGTGATCAAGAGCCAGACTGTCCATCATCAAAATGACCTTGACACCAATATCATTAAAATGTGAGGTCAATTTCTTCCTATTATTTGATATCTTACAAAAATAGTTCCCTTCTGAGAGAAATGAATTCATCTAAAGTTACTGAGTAACAATTGTACACAAGTATAGAGTACAAACATGAATTAAAAAGTACCAAATCTTATCTTCAACCTGAGCTACTGTAGCTGGCAAGCTAACGGCTATAGGCTAGCTGTAAAGCTATGAAGCCCACACTAGTCAGGTGCAATAGCTTTCCAAGCGTATCTCTATTTTCTCTATACTGAGCTGTTTAATCCCCCATAGCATTTGTTCTCAGGGTTGTACATAATTTTATTCAATAAAGAGTAGGTACCATGATAACTGCCTGCTCATAAGCTTGTTAGCCCAGTCACTAACAATAAGTTTATACAGTGTTTTCGACATTTGTATCTCTTGTCCCATAAACCAAATCGTCCTTCTTTGGCAGAGCAGTTTATGCTCCAACAAAGGACATTTCGATAAAAATAGATGGTGCAAAACAGCTAATGAGCTATGAAGGCATCCACCATTTTTGGACTCCATTCCCTCAAAGGTCAGCATTGTCAAGATGTCTTCCTGTTGGACAGCATCATAGCTTGTGAGTCAAAGTTTAGCAAGTTGAAATTGAATTTCAGTTATCTTGCTGAATTCTGCCCTTTCTGCTCACAGCGAATGATTTTATTTTATCAACGTATGTACAGTGACAGGAAAACCAAACTCAAAAAAGAGACAATGTGCAGGTCTTCCTTGTGTAGCTTCCCGACTCGTTGCTTCCCTACCGCTTACCTGACTCCTCTCCTGTTCTTGTCATTCCTCCAGGGTATGTCCCCCTCCTCTGCTATTTCTCTCCTTCTCTTCCTTCTGTTCCTCCTCCACACCTCCAAGGGCCAACTGCTGAGAGGCAGCCTTTCTCTAACAGCAGGGGAGATAGCTGAGGGGTGAGATGGAGGTGTAGAGCAGAAATTACACAGATGGCCATACTGTATGTGTGTATATGTTTGAGCGCATGTGAATTTCAATATGTGCATGTCTTTGTGTGGGTGTATAGGAAAAGAGAGAGTCTGGAGGACAGGGGAGTCAGTTGAAAGACACAAAGCCACATGGCTCCTTTGGCCTTAATTTCGTTTCACTTTCAGTTCATTTTTTGAGTCAATTTTTATGCAACACATTTAATATGCAATTAGAATTTGAATGAAAAGGTAAATATGTGGTACTGACTAGAAATGTAGAATACAGACTAAGGACTCATTGGTGATGTACTAGAGCAGAGCTTTAAAAACAATTGGTCTGAAGGTGTAGATTAACTGGACACCTATGACACCTGTTTGTTTACAGTCCATTAAATGAATCAGTTTTAAACAGTGAGGCTAAGCTGAAGTAGCCTGCCGGCCTGAATTACTGCTGCACCCAGTTTTAAAGGGAAATACAGCTGTGAGTCGTCAGCATAGAAACAATAAATTATTTTTTATTATTTTCACAAAACATATCCCATTGTAAGCGGACCCCATATTGCAAATAAAATAGGGCCGAAAATTGACCCATGGGGTTTGCCAAAGACATCATTTATTCACCCTCACACTGTGTTCATGTTTCATGATTTCTGTTTGGATATTAGAGTTATTTAGCTACGTTTTGCCCTTGACAAGAACATGAGCAAATTGCGTCCATGACATTTTTAGCTAGCAGTTGCTATAGCAGTCAACATTTAACAGTCACTTGTTTCTCCATCCAGAGGAAATAACCATCAGTAGAGCATGACACCAGACTTGCTGGACAAATCAGTGATTTAAATTTAATGGGCTGGAACTGGATAAGCATAAATTTGTTTGCTGCACAAAAAGAAACAAAACAGGAAGCTGGGCTTGTAAAATACTGTCTCCTCCAATTGCACTCTGAATGGATCTGCTGGATGCTGGTGCTTCATGGAGCATTTAGAAGAAATGGGCAAGAAGTTTCCACCCAAAGCTTGCTCTGTTTGTTATCTTGCTTGGAAACAAAAAAGACAATTCCCCAAAGACAACCATGAAGTTAATCACATTCACATTCTTTGATTACAACCATTTTTCATGAAAGCAGCTTTTCATTCACCACAGAACAAATATTTCACTCCATTGGTTTCAGTTGTCCTGAGAGCAACAAAACAGTTAACAGTTGTTCCTCAAGACATGTACAATAACAGTAGCCGAAACATTTGATACCCTTGGTATTAAGACTGTTTCCAACAATTCAAAAAATCAAAACAGTGCTGCCCATCCTGAGAGCCGAGGGAGATGGGAGATGACAGCAATGAAGTGTGTGTTGACATGGAGAGTGTGGAAGAAAGAGAAACAGGCAGATACAGAGAGCTTGAATATGAAACAACAAAGACAAAGAGAAAGACTCTGAATACAACACAAATACAGAAATATGAGCTGGAGAGACAGCTGTTATCATTTGGTAGTGGATACAAATCGAGCACCTCCAAATCAACAGGAAAGTTTCAAGCCCATTGCATCTTTTCCTGCGTTTAGAGACAACAGGATGGATATATATGGCTGTTCATTTCCAGATGCCAGGCTTAATTTCCCTCTGTGCCAATCAACAAAGAGCCTTTCTTCTCTCTCTTCCTCTCTTCTTCTACTTTTCCCCCACGTTCCTCCAACATCCCTCTCTACTTTGGGAAAATACCAATGACCTGTCTGCAACAATCAGTCCTTCCTCACATCAATATCTAATATCCTGCACTGGCAGGAATTTAGCATGAATTATACCACTGGAAGCTATTTGCCATTATAATTAGAGAGCCAGAGAGAGGATTAAGCCACAGTTCATCCCATATCTGATTGCCAATTGTCCCTAGTAAGTAATCAGGGCCATAAGGTCTTTCAAATGAATGGTCTAATAAGCTTGGTGAGGATTGTACGCTTCTGCAGTGTGAAGAGATCCCTACATTAAGCAGTTCTGCTAAAAACAGTGAGCTTCAAAAATCATGCAGGGTACATCGTCCTAGAATGGTGTGAAGAACGTTTGCAAGTGAGGGTTTCTTTCCTTTTTCTATGTCTTTACATATACTTTTAACTAACGTTTTCATGGTTTAGTCATCACTGATGTCAGAGGTGTATACCTTTGTCTTTCTGTCACCAATCTTTGTTGGAAATAGACAACCATGTACCTTCTTTTGCCCATATGAAGCAACCAGCTGCTTCTCTGCACCTGACCCCTCAATTCATAACATGTCAGCATTGTGTTGGCATTGTGTAAGCACTGCATAAGCAACCATCTGTCCAATATGTACAGACTATGACTCACTTCAATTTCGTATACACGTGGGTATGAAAAAACAGCCGCAACATCAAGAAAACAATCTCTTATGATCAGTTGTCAACATTTAAGTATCCCTTGTAACTGAGCAACTTAGCAGTAATGAGTTTGTCTTTTCCAACATTTCAGCTCCTGTTCAGTACTTAAAGGAAGCCATGTTGGCAACAGTCCTACTCATTTCCTCTGATGGTCTAAATGTCCATATAAAGCTGTATAAAGCTGTTTTTGACAATGACAATGTGTGAGTTTGGTATGAATGGCAAGTTTTAATGATGATCGTGGCTTGGCAATAGGGATGGCAATTACAGTCAGTCAGCCAGTGCACCACTTTGGTCCTGAATGAAATGACTCAACAACTATTCAATGGACTGCTATGAAATCTGGTGCACATATTCAAATCCTATTCAGCATGAACTGTGACAATTACCTGTACATTTAGCGTAAATGTTAGCAATTTAAGCTAAAAATTGTAACTGTTAATATCAGCACATTAGCATTGTCATTGTGAGCGTGTTAACATACTGACAGAGCTGCTCATGTGGCTGTAGACTCTAGACATGCATGTTACCATGGATACCATTTGTTTGGAGCATATATGTTCATTTATGTCAGTCAGAAAGAAACGATGCATTTATTTGTTTTTTTGGGAATCATGCCACACCAACACACGTGCAGATTGTGTGGTTGTTTTGTTGGTTTGTTTGAAGGAACACACATGAATTGAATGGCTAGTCTTATTTAAATACTTCATTGTATATTTTACCATTTTCTCAGTTGGTTTTTGTTTGAACACCTTTGAATAAGCAACAAGTAGGACAGGCTGATAAGACAATATAAACAAAATAAATGTGTCGGTGATGATAGAACGATCTCATAAACATTAATAGGTGTAGTTGTCCATTATGGAAAATGCTGCAAACCAATGATCACGACTGTTTTATGGCAAAATTTGAAAAGTACATCTTTGTCAGGTGACAACAAACTACTGCTGCTGTGTGTAATGGTCGGGGTTGAACCCTTGAGATACAAAGCATTATCTACGACTGAAATAGCAGGACTACAATAATAGTAAGGCAATAAAAGAGATACCAAAGCTTTGTTTTATTGCTGCTACTATGTCTTGGAGTTATAAATTACACATACTTGCCTTTTATTTGCATGGCTGACACTGTGGGTAATGTATTTTTCTTTCCTGATGGGACTGAAATGCATCAACACAAGGTCAAAACCCCAACTTCATGGACATTTTAATTACTGAATTTAATTATATTATTATTTACTCTTCTCCATGCTGTGTTTTCTTCAACCTTTCTATGAATGCTAATGCATTCACCAGGTGTTTCACTCCTTGGCACTGAAAAACAGGCAGCTGACAGATTCATTTGAATACAAGCCTCTAATTAGCAAACCAAGCTATTCTTGTCACTCACTGAAGAAACCGTTATTAGTGCCGCACATAAGAAAAACAGGGGCCTTATCTGCCATTCACAGAGGACTCTGTAGATAAATAATATATCCAGTAGCCATTACAGATACAGGTATTCTTCTGGTAGGTTTTTTTTTTTTTTTTGCTGTCAATCATAGGTGCTCATCATTACAGCCAACAAATCTGCTCTATGCAGCTCTAGAAAGTTCCACACACAGGCAGCAGAATACACATCTAATGTAGTATGAATTTGGGTAGGAGTATAACATCTGAATAATATAATGCGCTGAATGAAAAGCCGTCACTGTCATTCACGCTGGTCTGCCTCGGGGCTGCATTATACGCTGTGTGAGCGCTAAAGAGACACAGCGGTAAGCGGTACTGACAGACGCACTCAGCACAGGTCACAGCTTGTTTTATTTTTGAATTCAAACCAAGAGAAGAGGGACAAGGATGCACACTGATAAATTACATCAAGTATCGCTACATATCAACTAACAACATCACAATATCTCATAAAAGCGCTCTTGACAACAGATCCAACATTACAAAAT
This sequence comes from Chaetodon trifasciatus, assembly GCA_037975065.1. NCBI lineage: Eukaryota > Metazoa > Chordata > Actinopteri > Chaetodontiformes > Chaetodontidae > Chaetodon > Chaetodon trifasciatus. The sequence goes on along the minus strand of JBBMOE010000064.1, from coordinate 1,228,363 downwards.
GAAAAATAACAGTAGAGGAACAAAACTTGGCTGCAGTTGAAGCCCATCGATAACAAAATCACAGCGGAAAATAAAGAGTTTTGGCAAGAGACGGTGATATGCACGGTATTTCCTTTCCCATCTGCAACATCGTGTTTAATGGAGCTACAAGACTGGCCGCTGAAGCAATATGTAAGTAACTTGCATGAAGAAATTGAAAGTCTGTAATAAAAAACAAATAGGAGAAATCTCTGAATAAAAGCTACTACAATGCATACACACACAAAAAACTAGCCTGAACGCACAGTTGTATGTACAGCTTGGGTCACTGGGGGGTTTCAGGGTTTAAAATGTACAGCACAGCACATTGAAATGTCACTGTATATGAGCTATCAAACAGCCATGATGGAAAAATTCATTCAATCAACTCAGGACGTGTTGTGGATGTGGACAATGGTGTCAAACCTTCCTCAGACAGTACAGCTGAAATTCTGTGTTTGGAAGTGTGTAACAGCAATACAAGACCATACTGACGTTGTTTGGATTGGAATATGAAGTGATCTGTGAGTGTGTGTGTGTGTGTGTGTGTGTGTGTGTGTGTGTGTGTGTGTGTGTGTGTGTGTGTGTGTGGGTGGGTGCGTGTCTGTGTGGTGTTTGACGGACGTGCCTGAGGTTACACAGTTTAGACAAGAAAGGCAGGAAAGAAAAGGGGCTGTGAATGAATATACAGTACACACACTTGACGGAAAAAAAAAGACTCTCACAAACAGGAAGCTTGAAATTCAGCACCGACTCGCGCCTTTGTACAAAGAGTGGCCTGGTAATCACATACAAATCATCCATACGTTACAGTAAAAAATGAACATATCATGACCGTCAATAAATAATAAATTAGAGGAGGGGAGTAAACATGGTAACGAGAGAGCAGACTGTGTGTTTGTGTGTGTGTGAGTGTGGATCAGCAGACGATGATAATCCCAAGAGAGCAAAGGTTCAATGGGGGATGCCCCTCGATAAGAGAGTGAGCACATAAATGGGCAGTCAAGGTAAATCAGAATATGACCTAGCATGTGTGGGTTTCTGTCTGCATGCATGTTTTTACTCTATATTGGCATTATATATGTAGCTGTTGTGTTTATGTGCGTCTCTTCTTGTCTACATTTCTGAATACTCACCTACATGTTTGTGTGTGTCTGCGTCTATATCTGCCTGTGTCTGTATTTCTTCATGTCTGCGTGTGTCTGTATGTGTTTACAACACCCTTTAAACCGTTCAGCCAACTCAGTGGCCCTCGCCGCTCGGGGGTTTGGCGTCGTGCTGCTGCCCCCCCGCCCCTCCAGGCAGCCAGGGGGAGACAGAGTGCGAGGTGGTCTGCTTGGCCATGCTGTAGTGGCTGATCACTGTGTAGAAACGGCCCCTCGAGTTGGCATCCTGGGCGGCGTAGTAAGCCTCCAGAGAGGCTGGGATACACCGCTTGTGCTGTTAGAGAGAAAAGGAGCAGAGGTTCAGAACATTCATCAATGAATTCACTGTTACCTTACCAACACCTCACGAGAACTTCAGATGATGGAATAGCTTGAGTAGGTTTGATCAGAAGAAATTTGCTTCCCAAGAACCTACAGACTGTATTTTCACACTTTCCTATATATTCCTGATACAGCCCTTACATTCATTATACATTTTATTAGAGCAAAGAGGGCAGAAATGGGAGAATCCATTTACATTACTGGAGCTAAGAATATGTAGGAAAATATCGAGGGGAAGGGGACTCGTAATAATGCACTGAAGGGCATGTGTATGCGAGTGTATTTTGAGTCCGTATAGCAATGTGCTTCAGTATGAATACATTAAAAACCTTGTGTGCAGTTGTGTAGTGCATGTGCCGTATTGTGTGTGTGTGTGTGTGTGTGTGTGTGTGTGTGTGTGTGTGTGTGTGTGCACGCACATTTTTCTATTGACACTTTTGCAGCTGGTGAACGTGCACGTGACACTTCTAATAATACCTCTGCAGACTGCAGTCAGAGCCCCTGCAGAGGCTGAAACTAGATTTATTCCACCTAAAAGACCAGATTTGTCCAGAGACACAGACTTCCGAGGTGACCCCTCACAAACTACTGTGAAACTTCTAAGTGCAATGCAGTGGAAAGCCCCACTGAGGGGAGGATGTCCCGCCAAAGATTCAACAGTAATACTGCACATATCTGGGAAGCAGATTGTTGGATAAGGATGGCCGACATTAGCCATATGGATCGCGGGTTAGTGATCATAATGTGATAATTATTGTCAAATAGACAGAAAGTCTAATTTTCATTTAATAGTCGACACAGCTGATGACATACAGCATGAGAGTGGCCTCCATGGAGAAAGCATAAAATTACACTTGATTACACTGGTAAAAAAAAAATCACTGATATCATTGATTGATGATTGCTGGTCTGATATGCCTCATTAGCCTCTTTCTGTAACATGACCTCAGAAATTAACAGAAGTAGGGCAGGAGTATTTTATTTTTTTCCTCTCCCACAGGAGACTGGGCGGTGCGTACACCTTTAATTCTTTATTTAGATCGGAGGGGAAGTAGAGAGGGAGGCAGTGAAGGGCAGAGAGGATGAAGCACCTTGCATGAGAACTTATAGGGAGAATATACAGAATAACCCTAGTATGAACAGATGATTGATAAGTTATCTAAAGGAATAGCTCAACATTTTGGGAAATACCACTCTCATATCTGTCCACTAACTATGAAGCCATAGCCAGCAGTCAGTTAGCTTAGCACAGCATAAAGACTGGAAACAGGGGCAAACAGCTAGCCTTTCAGTGTCTGAAGAAAATCTACCTACCAGCACCTCTAAAGCTCTAATTAGCGTTGAATATTTAGCATATTTAGTTAAATATAATATGGGCTGGACTAGTTCTTGGCTCTGGTCTCCAGGAAGCTTGTGGTTGTAACATGGCAAATTACCTTGTCCTAAACTTTGTTTTTTGTCTGAACTAAACAAATGAGTTATAACGTGCTAATGAGTGAGCTTTAGACTTGTTGGTAAGTGGATTTTGTCTCATTTTACAGTGTTTCTGCTAAATTAATAAGCTTATTTTAGGACTATTTATGGAATAATCAAATCAAAAATATGATAGAAAAAATTGTCAATGAAAACACATCATATGAAGCAAATCCAGTATCCACATCATATTCCAGCCACCTCCGGGCTGTAGATAGGTGTGCTGTAACGCTGGAAAACGAAACCAGGCCAATCACTGATCTCACCTTATAAATGAATCCATCTGGGCAGGCGTGGTCGTAGGTGAAGGCTTTATAAACCACCAGGAACACGATGCAGGCGAGGAAGGCCAGGGCCAGGATGATCAGAATGGTCACCTGGAGGGAGGACAAACGCTGGTCACTGTGTGTGTGTGTGTGTGTGTGTGTGTGTGTGTGTGTCTGTGTGTGTGTGAGGATTGTGAGTATGTGCGACAGGGTTAGGGTTACACAGCCAGAAAGATGGAGTGTATGCACTTGCGTGTGTGTGTGTAGTCATAATAAATGGTACAGTAAGATGCTGCTGACTGAGGTCAATGGCTCCTCAAGGCAAGGTGTTCCCATTGAGCTTGTGATGAATGACTCAGGTTGTGACACCATGTATGGACAAATACAAGACATCAAGTCAGCAGCACATGAGGATGATTTCTCTGCCGTTTAACCATCCTGCTGTGTTCTTCTTTTCTGTCTGCTATGTTTTTATGTGTTGCAACAGGATTTCTCTCAGTTTCCAGCATAGTAGACCCTTTACGCAGCAGACTTGTCATAGCAGGAAAAGCACCGGCGCCACTAATAACGGTAACAAATACTCAATTCCAGCGTGACAGGAGGCCAGCATGAACAAAACCAGGACCCTGAAACTGAAGCAGTGAAATGGAATTCAGCTGTCATTAATTCCATTATTTACACCTGCCCTTTTCCAATTGTGATGCGTTTGAACGTCGTACATGAAATACGTCATTATGAACTTCTAATTAGGTTTCGTCAATAAATAATGGCGAAGTTCATATGCATACAAACTTAGAAACGTCCACATTAAATCACAAATGCTCATTAAAGTGAAGTAAAAGCTCAGTAAAGCTGCTCCTGACTTGTCTCGGCTTACACAAAATCTTCTTGTCATCCTCAAAGATCTCAAATCCTGTTATGCAGAAGGTGAAATTTTGTCATGTGAGGTGAGCTTAATAGACAGGACTTCATTACAGCAAGCAGTGTTTCGATAAAGACCAAGTGAATCAGGACTGGGCCATTAAAGCAGCTTAGATGTTGGTGCACAGAAACACAGTTCATCAGCAGCATCTTTCCTCAAGGAGTTGAAGAATTTGTATCATTTTACAAATATGGATTTCCAAATGAGTGACTCCAAGCAAACTGCAAATGTAATTGTATTGTAATTATGCTGAAAATCTGTTTGATTGTTTTATCTGTGATTTGCATACGTTTTTCCACGTTAGTGTATATATAACAATGTCGATTTAGCCCAGCTGTCAGTGACAGTCCCACTGACTCTGGTGTGATTGTGTGTCTGAAAATTTAATGGATTTCAATTGCTGGGTATCTTGTTTTTGAATCAGCTTCATGAATCAATCAGCATCCTTCCTGGTACCAAACCTGCGCTGATTGCTGGCGCACTCAAGGAAGCAAGAGAAATCAATTAGTGCTTCATCTACTTTCTGAATGTTTACCGTTTACTGCTCAGAGCACACGACAGAAAAAAAAAGCTCTTCCTTTTCCTATTGTAAACACAGCGACATACAGATTTATGAAATGCATTTTCTGAAACCTCAAGCAGCTCTGAGGTGTTCGAGTGTGCAATTTAAACCTTTCAATTGCTGGTCTAACCCAAATATATTATTAAAAACAACTGGAACAAACTAAAATTTTCTGGTCAGTTTTCACAACAAGGAGCTGTGAAGTGTTATCAGGATTTGCTTGGACTGAATCAAAATTCATCTGAAATGTGAAAAATGCTTAATAGCCGCCAAAAGCAGAGCAAATCTAAAATGATGGAAATAAATTTATTTCGGTGTACCGATGCAAGTAAGAACGCCTCTGTGTAGTTTGAGGTGTGAAATATTCATTTCCCTGGCAGGCTAGACAATGTTGTAGTAAAGCAGATTAACATATAAAAGGATTTGTTTCCTTCCACTTTCTACTTGACACCCTGATTGGGTGCTTCTGACTGAGCATTTAATTAGAATTATGCAAATCAAGTTCAAAGGATAGCTGTGTTTAAAAATGTTACTGTCTGCCAAGTCATAAACGCCACCGTAGGTGTGTGTGTGGTGCACGCACATGCCGGTACCTGTATTTGTGCATATGTCTGCTTTCCCCACAGGCTCAAATTAAAGCTAAGAAGTCAGATTTATCCCTGTGAGCCCGTTGAACAAAACAGAATCTCCCATAATGGATGAATATTTCTAATGTCCTGTTTCCGTTTCTAGAATGACATTAAAGCCATTCCCGATTTACTGCTCTCCATGTGATCTGTCACAGAGATGTCAGAGCAATTACACATTGGTGTGATCATTAGTCTCCATCAGTGTTGTGGGGGTGGACAGGGACACGCAAGCTAAGTGACTGTTTACTTGGTGTCAACTGGGGGACACGACTCTCAGCCTTGGTTGCTGCTGACACTCTCAGTAAATTACATCTCTCACATCACACACCGCAATGTATTAAAAGGACGTGTTTAAAGTCACGGTGACCCGCCTTTCGGAGCGGAAACAGACATAAAATGACTGATTAAGACCCACCCTGACCCCCTTTTACCCTCTTTTTTGAATTGTGATGCACATGAAACGGCTTATTAAGAAGAGGGATTACTATAAAGCTCCTCACATCATGGAGCGAGCAATGAGTGTTTTATGCATGTGGAGCCCAACTTTGCTTAGACACTTTGAAACATGAAACGAAGGCTTAAATCACTAATGACTGAAGAGATTTGCTCTTCTGCGCAACTAAACTGCATGCATTTGAAATATTTGTCCATGTAGCCCACTCTCTCAATTCTTATTTTACATTATGCTGTGGTATGGCTCATAACATTCACTGTAAATTCGTTTTGCATGGGAGGTGAATTGAAGAGGGGTCTACAATAGTACCAAAGCATTTAACTCTGGCTACGGGTGTAGAGCGGCTTGGTTAGCTTACAGCTATACTGTTATTCAACAAAATAACAGGATGAAATGTTTATAACGTTGCATAAAACAGGTGGTTCACATATTTAAATTCCCCTTTGTGATAACACCTGAGATTTTTCTTATCTGTCTATATTTTCCTCATTCACTTCCCGCCCATGCAGGTTACAGCACCAATTAGCTTATACAGAAGTTAGACACCTGGCTAACTTACACCAGAGAAGTTGGTCGGGACAGGTTCAATGACTGTTGTAAATGTAGGATATTTCACTGCTTCACAAAACAAATACAAAAAATGACTACAAGACATTACTGAGCCAGTCCATATTTAGAAATCCACATTTGTGAAATGCAAATGAAACAATAATGAAACTTTATTGGAGCAGGATACTGCATATGAAATTCAGCAGATTATTTATCGGATAAATCTGCTCCCTAAAAAATGTATCATCTTCCAAGTCTTTACTGATGCTTAAGATAACAGATTAGTGGTATTAACCCTGGCATGTAAACCGTAGCGTGCGTCAGAGTTCGATGACACTGTCGTTATCGATTCAACGCAGCAGCAGCAGTCGGAGGTGAGATGATACCCCGCCCTTTTAATAGAAATGATTGCTCCAAAATCCCTGTTGATGCAGCCGCGACCATGTGGCGTATAAATCCATTAAAAATCTATCCTGACCTTTCTCCATTATTCATAATCTGGCTGAACTCCGCAGTAAACCTTAGGAGGTCGTCATACAGCTCACGGATGAAGACATGAGGTGGATTCATACTTTCATCTGCCAGTGTCAACTGTCCTCTGTGACAAGACAAAGCTCCTATTTATCTGACATCAGCTGAATCTGTGCCAAAGGTGTGGTCACATTAAACATAAACAAATAAATATAATAGAGCAAAATGCAATAGACAAAAGAAGAAAATGTTTTTTTTTTTTTGGTCAATACGCGCCCATGATATCTCGCAGCATGACAGCCTCTCCCACCCACATCAACCTCATCCAGTTTTCTGTGGAATACAGCTGATATGGCTGTTTTGTCATTAGTGCTCCAGTATGTGCCATCCTACACCACTATCACCGCCACCACAACCATCATCCTGTTTGCTGTGCAGCACCGATAACAGACAGACGTTTGTTGTCCTTGGACACAGGTAGAAGCACAGCATGCTGCTGTAATTTGGACTAAAAGCAACGTGTCCTCAACAAGTATTGGCTCCATCAGTAAAGACTGGATTGATTGCACGGGCTTTCATCGTTTCAGCGAGTCACCCAGGGCTGGTAGAAACCCTGTGTTTCTATTCACGCAGATAAAAAAAAAAAACATTCTGATTGTATTCAAATCTGCGCTGAGCAAGGCTTTTATGCAAAACAATGATTTTAGCAGCATCCAGGTCCTCCTGTGCACTCACACTGTTTGCCCACATGAAACTGGAACTGACAAATAAAAGCTTAAGAGCAAAGTAAAAGCTAAACACCCACGAAACTAAACAAATCAGACTCATCTCTTACCCCTTTTATCCTGACGGTATATTATGCTGTAGAGTGATCACACACAAGTTCACAGGGGCTTTGTGCAGTATCGCATATGAAGAGTTAGGTACTTATTTTGTTTAGAAGCAAAAGAAAACCAAACTGAGCTGACAACAGCGTTACAACATTAAAAAACTCAATGACAAATACAATTGTTCACATCGTAGAACGCAAAGAGATCATGTGAGAGTTCAAACAACCTTAAATGGCCTTAAAGACCTAAAATTTCTAAAAATACATCCACAATAGATTATTTTCTTCATTAATCTATTAATAGTTTTGGCTTAAAGGTCAGAACAAGTGAAAAATGCTCATCACAATTTCCTGAACCCCGAGTTTATGTCCTCTAATTGCTTGTTTCGTCTAATCAACAGTCAAAAAGCTTCCTAGACATCACGCATTTCACAAATGTTAAGCCTTGAGTGGCCCTCATTGATTTAAAGTCAGAAGTGAACTTGCTCTGAATATCTAACCAATTCCATTTACTAAAATGAAAAGCAGTTAATATTTCCTATTGAGTTTCCTATTGACTTTTTTTGCTGAAACACTTAATTGATCACTCCACATATTTTGATGCACATATTTTTCCTGCCCTTTGTTTTCTGCATCGCAGCGTCCTATCGGAGAGACAACAGGTGGCTGCAGCAGTGTATTACAGTTTTTGTATTATAGGGAAAGACAAACAATCAAACCAGATTAGAAAAGATCCAGAAGGATTGTTCATCTGTTCTCCATCTTCCTCATCTCTGGCTGCAGATTAAGCATCCACAATCAACCTATTGCAGACCCGCATCTTCCATAGCACACACAGACACCACCTCCTTATTTTCTCTAACACTGACTCTCTATGTGGTTGAAAATAATTGATTTACAAGTCAGATATTTTCCACAAAATCCACTTCCCTTTAATTATTTATGGCTGTGCAGTGCATCCTAAGTTCAAAGGCAGTTTCCTAAATGGATCCGCTTCTTCAAGGCCCATCTCACCACCATTCGACATATGACTTCTCGTTTTTTCTCTCATTTTTTTTTAACACCACGCTACGTTAGAAGGCAACACACCACCCACACTCTCACTGCTGGAACTTGACAAGCCATATGGGGGAGCAGACACCTCCTCACATTCACTCGAGGAAAAAAGGAGAATATGTAAGTGTGTGTGTGTCTGTCTGTCTGAGCGGGAGAGAGGGAAGGTGGGGGGTGTGACGGGAGGGAAAAATGATGCTGATAAAAACAGATAAGAGAGCGACAGAAGGAAGCAAAGTGAGAAATAAAGGAGGGAATGACTGAGACAATGAAGCAGTGAGCAAAAGGCAGCCAGAGAGCGAGTGGTGGAGACCAAGGGGCAGATGGAGCATCTCAGACAGACAGACAGACAGACAGACAGACAGACAGACAGACAGACAGACAGACAGACAGACAGGCGGGCGGGCGGGCAGGCGGGCAGACAGACAGGCAGGCGGGAGGGCGTGCGGGCTGGTGGGCAGCAAACACAATGGGATATCCGTTGATGCATCAATCAATACACCAGTGAAGACAGCATAAACAACTATTTTTCATTCATCTTCCTATTACCCCTCTGCCACCTCCTCAATAGCAGCACAAAGGAGGCTCAATCCTCCAGGCTTCTATGAATTATTTTCATTCTCCGTCTGCAGCGAAGCCTCGTGCTGACATGTCGAGCTACATGCATTAAAAAGCGCGATTAATATCAAATGAGAAGAGGTCTAATATTAAATACATTTTATCTTGGCTGTAATAATCTCAAAGGCCTTTAGGGAAGTTTCCCAGTAATGAAATTAATGGACTTGGTGACAGGATGAGCTAGAGCACAGAGTTTCTACTTAAAAAAAAGAAAAAAAAAATTGTAAAAAAGCTTAAAGGTCAGTGGTCATATCGCAGCGAAAGCCAGAATATGTCCACCAGACTGGCCATCCAGCAGCAAAGGAGAGGACAAGAGAGGAAAACCCTCTCTTAAAGGATAGCAAATTTTATATGTGAGCTAGTGTACTTCTTGTAGTTGTGTGCACTGAGTTGCTATCAGTTCCAAAAATAATATGATTGTAGTCTAAACTGTTGGCTTGTTGGCAACCTGTCTGATTGACTGAGTGTTTTTCTCCTAATCACTGCATTTTAGCGATGTTCCCAGGTTCCCTCAGCACAATTAACTTGGTGACTACAGTGCTGAAGGAGCTGATAAAAACCGCAGCAAAAACTGCCTCAAAAAAAAGACACAAGCTGAAATTGAATCAGCTTTATGGGACAAGTCTGTTTGGACACACAAGGAATTTGACTCTGGCTTCGAGTTCGCTCTCAATGTATTTGCATCTAAAAGTAAGAGGTGAAAAAACAAGAAAACAGAGAATATGTATGTTTATCTACATATATATTAACTGATCATAAAGCTTTAGGCCTCTTTCACAGCAGGTGTAACAGGTGTTACTAATTACATAATCAATGTTCAAGTGTCCCAGTAAGCCATGACAGTGTGACGGTGAGCCAGCATGCGACTGAAGCAGCTAAATGGAATTCATTAATCATTCATTTTATTATTTACAGCTGTGCTGATCCGACTGTGAGACATGTCAAAATCCTCTGTAAAAAGAAAATAAAAAAAAAAATTGAAAGCATTCTCTGGTTCCGGCTTCTCACATGTGATTTGCAGCTTTTCTCAGTTTTATAGGATTTTAAATTGCATATCTGCAGGGTTCAGACTGCTGGACCAGACAAAACAAGTCATTTGAATACATCTCCATGTGCTTCAGGGAACTTGTCACTTGTGATATGCATTCCTTTTTTTTGACAATTTTCCTACATTTTATAGAGTAAACAGCAGAAGATGAATATAAATGTTGCTGCCACAATCTTAAATATGACGTCAGACACGGTTCAAAACTACAATACAGTAAAAAATACTCTGCATTCAATCCCCTCTGGGACCACACCAACCGATCCAGCCTCAAGTCTGGATGGAAACATCTCCTGCTGAAGCCTCCGAGTCGTCACCTATTCATCACGTGTACAAGCGTTTATGTCAGGGATCAGCTACATAAAAATGTAAATGAAATATTCTCGTACCCTCTTCAGGCACTTTTGTAATGATGGATTCAATGAGGTGGGTGATAGCATACCTGTAAGGGCAAGTGGTTGGAAACTACAACCAATAACTGAAATGTCACAGGTTTGATCCCTGAGTGTCCTTGAGCAAAACACGGAGCTCGTACCTACCCTACTCACTGAACATGGAATATAAATGTGCAGGTCGTGGATGACTTTAAAATGAAGAAAAGGCAATTTAGGACAAAGTATCTAAAGCCAAAATAGTCATTTTGAAGAAATATGACTGACATTTCATTATAAGACAAATACTGATGCATGAATAAGTCTTTTACTGTTGTAACTGGTCAAGGTGCAGCTTGTTGTACCATTTAGTCCGTGGTTCACAACCTCCAGTCGGGGTAAAGCCCCATTTAAAGGTTCACAAGATAAATCAGAGCAGTCATGAGATGATTAATGAGAAGTTCTGCTATATAGCTTTGAATTCCCAACTCTTATGTTTGCTTTCATGGATTATTGGATAATTCAGACTGGTTTAATCTCTAGCAATGCATTGATTTTTTTAAGCTTGGGATATTTTTGTTTATGTAATATGTTAAGATGAAAAGTGACTAGTAACTTTAAGTGTAAAAAGTACAATACGTCCCTCTGAAATGCAGTGAGGTGGCAGTATAAAGAAGCATACAATGTAAAAGTACTTGAAAATAATGCTTATGTACAGTACTTGAATAAGTGTACTTCCTTTCCATCGCTGTGGTTTTCAAACTTATGTTCAGCGCAATGCCACAGCTCAAAAGAAAAACATGTTTTTCTAAATTGATATTTTTAGAGCCGTTTCTGCTGGATGTGAGAAGAGCAGACTTTTTTTCCACTGACGATCTACTTTTTGCCGCGGTGACTGTCTTTTCCCTCCCAAAGCATCTCCGTGCAAAGTTCCCTTTTGTTTTTAGTGGAACAAAGAAGAACTCTCAAAGCGGGGATCTTTGGGGAGCCAGCTACCTCAGAGCGGAGTATCTGAGACGGGGCAGAGGGATGTCAAGGAGACTGTGTACGGGGGATTTGGGCTCTCGAGGACTGGCTATCCGGTTGAGACGAGCGCAGCTACAGTAGTGTGGCAACAAAGTACAAACACTCCGCTGTAACGATTCACCGCGTCTCGGATGGAAACACAAAAACGCCAGCCTAACAAAACACAAGATTTTCCTCTGATCTCAGGTCAGCTGAGGTCTGCACACAAGAGCACGTCTCCCTCAGAGCTTAGCGGGAGGTTTTGCGAGGTTTCGTCTAGTGAGGTCAACAAGCTGCATTGTTCAATACTTTCAAAAAAAAAAAAAAACAATGAATGCAACATGGGCTTAGTGGATTCTTATGCAGCGCCCATGCTGTTTTTCTGGGTATGTGAGGGGATTTTATTATAGACCTACCATTTCATATAAAGGTCACCGGGATGCAATGAAGAAAACAACTCATTCAGTAAAGCTACAGCAGGGTGTGTGTGTTGATGACAGCAGACTTGGATCACCGAATTTAAGGATTAAGGCAGATTTGATCATGTTGAAGCTTCTTTGTCGTATGCACAGGAAAAATACAGAAACGCACGAGCTAAAAACTAAATTCTGTCTGGTGTGAACAACATAATCTCCCTCTCCGAGCATATCCAGAGGTGAGTGAGCTGCAAACACTTTGTACTTGCAGCCTCCTCCATAAAAGCACAGTAAGAGTTGCTGAATTTTCTTTTTAAGCAGACCAGGTTGGCCACTGCATTGATTCGCAGGAACAAAGTGAGGCCTCTGAACCAGAGTGTGTTCAAGCTAAAAGGGGGATACACCAGCCAGAAACAAATTAGAGGACATTTAAACCTTTAAACCACCCGTGAAAAGTACAAAAATAACACGACTAACAACTGATTTGGGCAGATTACGGTCTTCTCATTTTAAATTTACAGTTTTTTTAATCATCTTAAACCACAGGATCACATCCATATTAGTCAGCTCGACTCATAAAAATCAAACGTTTCCGATGTAATCGCGAAGGAGCCGACTGCTCTGATGATTAGCTTGGAGACGAGAGATTTAAATCCTGCACGCAATGAGATAACATGCTGACTGTCCACGGTGACTTGGCCTATTTTTCAAAGGCCGGCTCTTTGCAATCCAAAAAAATTATTATTATTTTTCATGAGAACGTTACAGTCAGCCTTCATATCGTGTTTTGTGTTTCCAGCGTTAGTGAAGATCAAACCTTTTCTCATGGATAATGCTTTTTAGAAATGTCTGGGGGGCTACATGAGGCCAAATGTACGATGAGAGGGTCTGACTGTACTGGAATACTAACACTGTCTTCTGGGTGTGTGTGTATACAGATAGCACTATTGTGTCTTTCTCTGCTGTTTTGTCGAAAGACGTGTCATTCAAGAACATCAAAAGTCTTTCTCTCTCACATGCACACAGACTGTTCCAGCACCGAGTGAGACTGTGCACGTTCAGCAGTAGATAGATGCTAATTATGCTAATGTATCCCAATTAACCAAGGTCTCTATGGAGACAAAACTTCAAAGGTTTTGTCAGAGCATGCTGTCATACTGGTTAGAGATGTCGCCCAGAGGAGAATGTGCTCTTGGGGTGCAGACTCCAATTCAAATAGCAGGTGGGCTTAAAATGACAGAAACGGGAAACAGAACAGAGTCGGAGAATGCGTAAACAAGAGCGCGATGAATAAACATCACATGTGCTGCAACCCTGCAAAACCTCAACATGATACTCAATTGCTCCTAAAATATGATCTGAACCTCCTGTTCCCCTCACATCTCTGAAACATGTGCACTGAGGAAATAGGCAATACTGATAGAAAAGGACATGAAATCCTAATGCATCCGCGATAACGTGAACACACGAGAGCGCGCACACAAACACACACACCCAGGCACTCATTATGAATCCGTAATGAGTCTCAGAGGAGACACTAAACATCTGGATAAGATTTGCTAATCAGCTCATACTCTGCTAAATGAAGATGTTGCAAGAGAGGAGATATTATTTATGATGGGGCCCACCTCTCAACACACACACACACACACACACACACACACACACACACAGAGAGAGAGAGAGAGCACTCTTAGTACACCTCTAAACAGTTGTTTACATCACAAGACAAGGTTCATTACTCTAATGTATCCCCAGCTCTCAGTCTCCTGGGCATTTTTGATGTTCTGCATATGTTCACCTTGTAGACAGCTGCGTGTGTGTGCGCGTGTGTGTGTGTGTGTGCGCGCGTGTGTGTATGTGTGTGTCCGTGAGAAAATGTGCTGGGTTGCTACTTGGTCACTCTTAATGGGCATCATGTTGACAGATGACTTGAAATTCAAGTCTTCTCCAATATTTCTTTTTTTTTTTTTTTGGTACATTTAATCCAAACAATTTTGATGAATGATCTCTTGCAACAACTTGAAATATTAATTTTTGAAGTCTCAGAGACCCCAAATTTATATTACAACAACAAAAGAAATTTTTCTGCTACATGCTGTTTTTAACATATCTACCTTTTATCTTTGGAAATTTCATTTTATTTTTAACATTATTTTCTGTTTTAATTTAGTTTGAATGGCTGTACATTACTCATACATTTTTAAAATATGTATGTTAGAAATATTTTTCACATTATGTGACATTATGGGGCAATTTGCAGTGAATACCAGACTAAATTAGCTTCAGCTAGAGGATCAGCCAGCAAACAATTGGCCTTGAGAGCCATGCGGCGCCCTGACAGTCCTGCTGTAACAACAGAACAATCACAAGAGAAAGCTGCTCAGATAAGAAAAATATGAGGACTAAAAGTTGAGGAGACAGATAAAAAGGATTTTTGTACTTGAGTGAGTGAGTAGATGGGGAGATTTTGGAGAGAGATATGATTCAGTGGGGAGTGTGAGGATTTGTCTTGGAGAGAGGAGCTTAAAGGGTAAAACAGATGATGGGGAGAGACTCTCCTCTGCCTGCTGCCCTCGTCCCTGCTGAAAGATCACTACACCATTTTCACCATTTCACAATCAGTTAAAGTGAGGAGACTCAGCGAGGGAAGACGAATAACGATACTAATAATAAATAAAGAGAGTGATGCCGCCAACGTGTGGACTGTGAATGCAGCATGAGTAACATATACGGTAGAGATGGAGGGATCGATCGTGAGGACAGACGTTAAAGTGAGAGGAAGCAACAGAGAAGTGAGAAGTGGAGGGTCAGACTAGCCATGCTCAGTCTGTCTGTCTCCTAATTGCTCCCATGGCTCAGCCTGTCAGAACAGCAGCAGCAACTGAAGGGCTCTGGCTGAGGACGGGGAGCGCGATGGCCGCTCACTCTCTTCCTTCACTTTATCATTTTCGACATGGAAACTTCAAAGCCTGCTTTTTCTCTGGCTTATGGTTCCATTTCTATGACGGCAGAATGAACAGTGACTGACTGGCCATGCGGCAGGAGTTTGTCCTTTGAGTCTTATCTGCCTCAAATTCATCAGTCATTAATAGACTTCAGTCCCACGTCTCATGGTAAAGACGAAAAGTGACAACATTGAACGACAAAATGCATTATTTGTAAGACTGTTACAAATGACTGTTGCAAAATAAAATGTTTTTACGATCTGACAACAGTTCAGGTTTGGTTTAAGCACAAAAACAACTTGGTTAATTAAAGATCGTGGTTTGGGATGCGCTCATCTGACACCAGATCATTAGCAAAAACCGATTAACTGACCTCATTAAGCAGATCAGGTATCAGATTCACATTAAATACAGTTTTTCTTTGCCATTATACAAATGCAGCTGCACTGATTCAGTGTGAGTGCCACGGCCAGCTCTGACCTCATGATACAGTGCGCTGAACTGCAGCGACTGTACATTTGGAAACAGAGAGAAGTGATTGGTCCTCAGCGTGGGAGGAAATCTCGAGTTGAGGTATTGTAACAGGACAGAAAACGATGGCTCATAAATGTCCAACGTTTTGTTGAAACATCCATCCACGCTCACCTCCTCCCTCTGCTCATTATCTGACTGCATGAAAAACGTCACCCTGCGTCCTCCTTCACTCCCGATGGACAAAATTAATAATTCTTACAAGCACTAGCGGGCTTTGTCACTTCAAGGTTGTTTTGGGGCACTTGTGAAACGTCTGTCCTTTGTCTCAGGGGGACAGTCTCAAAGGTGATAATCATGACACATGATTCAAATCCGGTAAACAGTAACTGCTGTATTCCCACACAACTACAGACGATTAAACACGGTTTATACCTCACAAACCCCACTGGCTTCATTTTCATTGCGACCTTGTTTCTTTGTCTTTTGTTCGTCTTTATCAAAAGTGCTTTTACAAACCTGTTTGGCTCCATATGCTTTTAATGATGTTTTGTAAAACAGGAAAGAGTACACAACTCAGCGAAGCAACAGCCTGCATTAATCTTAAAAATTCATTACTTTAATAAGACATTTAAACATGAGAAAAAAAATCCCTATCTTGCAATTTTACAAAATCCTTTGAATATTGCTAGATCAGCACCAGACACTAATTACTTTTTCCTCAGGCAGTGGCCTAATTTTCCCACCAGATTTGTATTGAAATAAGCTTAGAAGTCTTAGAGATATCCTGCTAGCTATGAAAACAAAAGTCATAGATGATAATTGTGTTCACAGGCAGTTTCCTACTAAAAGAAAGGGTGTCTTGATTTGATCCTCCCACTAACTAACTGGTTAAATAGATAAAGGAAAAAACAGGTATTTGTAAAACATCCATGCCTTCCATTCCTATCCAGAGCTGTGGAACAAAATCTCCAAAAATGACTGAAACAAATCACATATTTCATGCTGTCAGACCGCATTGACTCGCTGGCCATCTATCAGACTCAGAAATCCTTTCTAGCCTTAACAATGCCTGACAACTGAGTTTGTAAGTCCAGCACTGGAGATTGTACAAAAACAACACAGTCTTAGATTCAAGATCCCGTTTCCATAATCACAAACTGGATTTTCTCTTTGCCTTAAAGTCCCCCTGCACTCAAGAAATATTTTTTCTTCTTGTTCCTGCAGTTTGAGCTTCACTGTGCAGAAGTTTGACAGTAGAAAGCTGTTTTTACATCCACCTGCAGAAGGTGGAACCGTCGTCTGTGCTCACTGAAGATCCAATTTTCAAGGGGCGGGTCTACAAGCATGATTTGTGACATCACGAATAGTTTGGAAGCCAATCCAGGTCCAATATTCAACTTTCAGAAGCATGATGTGCAAAACATGAAGCCTCCAGTGCACATATACACTGAGAGTGGACTTTTCAGTGCAGCAGGAGACGTTTTGTGTCCAACAGTTTGAATGAATAATAAAAAATGATTGTTGAAATGATTGTTCAACGTAATGCATTTTATCGTAACACACGTCTAGAAGGATCTTCAACGTTTGAGATAAACAGTAACGTGCAGTCAGAGTTTTATTCATCTGTGAATGGGAAAGCGAGATGATTTATGTATATGCATTCACATCTGCTGATACTGATAGGCAGACAGTGACTGAAGTCTGCTGTCCTTTGAGGTGTTGCTTGATATGGGATCTGAAACTAGAAGTAGAGCAGAACAGAAGCCATCTGGATTTATAAATCATCCCAAATATCGCTCACACAGCAGCGACATCCGTCTCTGTTGTCATATGTCTTTCTATCGGGCCCTGAAGATCGGGAGTCGTCTGTCTGTCCAGCCTGTCTAAAGCCTGTCTGCGTGTCTCGTATAGCAGCTGACATAGCGGTACCTCTGCACGGTGACAAATGACTCAAACTTGAGTCGACTTTGAGGCCTTTGGGACGAGAGACTGACCTAACCAGGAGTGTGTTTGTGGTCCAGTGGAGCGTGAAGACACACGTTCGGCACCATCCAGCTGTACGCTGGTTTTGATTTTTGATTTTCAGCCTGTTAACAGCATCCTCTTCTGTTCTGTTTTACAATGATAATTTTTTTTTCTCACGACGCGCTTATCATATTAACCGAGTCACAATTAAACAATGACAACTCAGAGTGTATGTACTTCAAGTGTGTGTGTGCATGCACACCAAGGCTCTAGGATCTTGGGATCACATCTGGCTAGTACATTTTATCAGCAGCCAGTTTTGAACAATAAGATGTCTGTGAATATCTGCCAACAGAAGCTGGCACAGTTATAACAGGAACTGTGAGTGTGTGTTAGAAGTGTTGTAAAACGCTCCCCAGAACTGAGTTTGATGAGAGTGTGAGCACACTGCCACCGATTGTTGGCTTGTTATGACACGATAGAGAGGAAGAGAGAAAGGGAGAGAAGAAGAGGGCGAAAGGAAGCAAAGCAGCAGATAAACATGTGAGCAGGACAGATGACGAGAGGGAGAGAGGGTGACGGGGGGAGGAAACAGGGAGGGGTATGTGCCAAACGATGATAAGTAGCCAGTAAGGTTGCCGGGCTGAATCCCTGAACAGGTTAAGAAACCCTCACTTCTGTTACCAATTACTTTCAAGGTGCCTTTGGGCAAAACTGCAGCTGCGAAGGTGCAGATAATAACGCTGCAAGACGATTACTACATTCAAGTGAGCTCAGGACTTGTTAAAAATGAGCTCCGGCGTGTGAGAAAAAAAAAGAACACTGAAAGTATAACTAGACAGCCCTGAGGCGTTGTCTGTCTGTAAATGTAGTCATGTAATGCATCTTCTACAGTGCGCTACTCAAGGATCCGCAAGAAGTTCACAGGGGCGTATACACTTTTCATATTCTCCCACAAGGTAAACACGGAGTTACTTGTAGACATAGTTTTGTTTGTTTCTTTGTTTTTTTACTGATACCAACTTCTTGGCTGAATTTTTTTAGTGTTTCTGAAAGCAGCACATATCCACTGTTATTCTGGACAAAAGTGCTCGCTCTTAAATAAGAAATATCTCAACAACTGTTGGAGCAATTTTCATGAAATTTTGTACAGACATTCATGAGCCCCACAGGACTTTGATGATCCCCTGACTTTCCCTCCAGCTCCAACATGAGGTTGGCATTTGTGGTTGTGAGTGCCATAAAATAACCTGCATAACTACTGAGATTCCCATCAGCCTCAGCCGAACTTTGCTTTTAGCGCTAATTAGCAAATGATAGCGTGTTAAAATGCTAAAGTGAAATGTGAGCATAATAAACATATTGTTCAGAATGTCTGCGTTGTTATTGTGCACAATGTAGCATGCTAACAAAGCTAAATAACATTAGATGATCAATGAACAAGTGGAAATCTGCTTAAAAAAATCAATGGTGTGAGAATCAGAGCGAAAATCAGGTTTTAAGAATACCTTTTAAAATGCAAATACTCTGCTTGTTTAACTGTTTATTGTTTCTTTACTTCCTCAGAGAGACTCTGGTGCATAATCAGCAGCATATTCACATTCCTCCCACCCCATTTTCCTCTTCACTTTCCATTACTGGACCCGCATTCTGACCTGTCTTTATCATAAGTGTTCCTTGATTAGGAAAAAACACAACAGTGTCTTCTTGCAACTGGAAACACAACAATGTTTGGGTGCATTGAGATGTCAAATTCAGCTGAAAATCTGTTGCTTTTTCTGGCATATTTCAGGGAAAGACGGCAAAACCCTAAAACAATTACATATAGTTTTAAAATTGATAGATCTTTAGAAATAGATAACCAAAGCCTGAGCTGATGCTCCCTTACAAACACATTATCATCTCTTTTTTAATAATACATGCTTCACTCCAAGTGCAGCAAAGGAGTTTGGATGCTGTTGCTCCCACATAAGCAAAAAAAAAAGCACCCGCCCTCTGCCTCCCCTCCCTCTGATGTTCTGCTGCCTTCAACAGCACACAAGGTTCAGAGTATAATACTAGTGCTGAAGGTAAATCAATTGTTCCCCCATTGCTCACTTGAATGTGTGTGTGTGTGTGCATCAGTGTGGGTGTTTGAGAGCAGACGATGGCTATGAACACTCCCTACAATCAGCATACTATTAGTCATCCATACAAAACAAGGAAGAACAATACGTGGAACAGGAGGCTGTGCAAGGTTTCGAACCACAGCAGTAATTACCTCCAACCTGACAAACAGAGAAGGCCTTCTGTGGAGGCGGCAGATTGCAGCAAAGCTTTTATCGGAAGGCGAAGTGGAGGTAATAATGGGATAATTGTTTTGGACGATGGCTGCCTCTCCCGTCGTTACCTGCACAGGACTGCTAACTTCTGCTGGCACTGAGCGGGTTCCGCTTGGCAGTCATGGCGCTGTCATATAGTCAGTGTCTACGTGTGTGTGTGCATGATGAGGTTTGTTTTGGCATTTGTCTGAGAGTGCGAGAGTGTCAGTCCTGCAGGAGTGGGTGTGTGCATGTGGGTTTGGAGTGTGTGCGTGGGGCGAGAGCCGGCCAAGTACACCATGTTTTCTGGATAGCGAGCGTGCCAGAAACCAAGCAGGACAACATGAATTAAATCTCCCTTTCATCAATCTCTACACCTGCATCTCTCAATCCCTGCCCTGCTGCGCCAGACTAATCCATTCCTTTCCATACTAATCCTTTCTCTTCCACGTCTTCATTTTCAAAGATGCTCTTCGTGGCTTTTTATAGGAAAGTCTGCAGTTGAGAGTGGTGCCGAGAATGGAAGAGATGGAGAATAGATCTTTTGCGGCAAAGGTCATGAGCTGAATTTAAATCAAAAACACTGCAAATACCTTTCATCTATGCTCGAGTCCATCCCTCTGATTAGATCCCGAGCAGAATTGGATTTTGATATTTGAAACTGATAAAAACATTGTGGTGATATTTGTTTTTTTGACAGACCGCATAACATTAATAAAGGAACAGCGAAAAAAATCACCTTTACCAGTGTAAAGTGTACCAGTACATCACATGAAATAGTTTCATGCAATACAGCCACAGATACAGATACAGTCTACAACACTTCCTGTCTTGACTTTGCAGATATGTTCATTAAACCTTCTGATACGGACACATAAAAAAACTATCCAGTCAGCATAGCATTTCTTTGTAAACATATCGGCTGTTGCGAATTAGTTTATATGAACATAATTTTTAGGTGACAGGGTCAAATTAGCTAATTAAGAATCGTGACTAAAATATTCAGCGAGAAGGGCATTTATCAGTTTTAAAGACAGAATTAGTATAATCTAAACAGTAAACTTAAATTAGTATGAATAAAAACTATAAACCATAAACACAAATACAAAAAATTGCAAAAATAATATGAGAAAAAAATATTTGAAATAGATAAAAATGCATCCTGAGCCTTTTTTAAAAACTATATATGTACTTAATTCTACTGAAATGATGCAGTATGTGCACCAGAAATTCAACTTCATGTATTAACATACGTATCAAGTTATCACCGTGTTTTCTGTGTAATGCTACCTACAGAAGGACTTTTACAAACATATATGTCATCCGCCTCAGTGAGACCTCTCCACGTTCGGTTTGCTCGACATGCAGAGAAGTTCAGGAGCCTTCAGTCTGGCTTTGTTTTAGCGAGTTAATGAGGAGGGAAACGTGCCCTCCTCGGCTCGTTCGTGGAACAAAACAACTACAGGGAATACGCTGTATCTCAGGTCCGCTGGGAATAATCAGAAAGATGGAGAAAGAGAGGGAGGCAGGAGGGTAAAAAGGCAGGCGGCGAGGGACAGAACAAGAGCAGGAGGGAGGGAGGAGGGAGGGAGGGGACCGGGACACGGGAAGCGATGACACATGAACCCGGTCTAAAGGGAGGACTCTTTGGGAAATAGAGAGGGAATGGATGAGAGAGGCAGCAGGGAGGAGGGAGCTCCCGTGAGAAACAATCATCATATATCTGCTCTTATGCCCTACTTCCACCACAATATAAGTGTATTTTTCATTCTTTATTTTTTCTTAATAACACAGTGTGAATATTAAAATTTCCCATTTTGCTATTTCCCCACTTTCCCCCCTGCAGAAGGATCATTCAGTGTTCACGGTAACACTGTGTGGCCACGTGTGTCACTGCAGATTAAAAGCCGCCACTAACTGCCTGTCTTTTATAAAACGAGCTGCACCGCATTTCAAAATAAAGCAGTTTGAATCAAAAAGGTGGGGGGGGGGGGGGAGCAATGCAGTAAGCAAAAATATGCAAGGAGAGGGAAGAAGAAAGCAGCAGCAGGGAAGAAGAGGGAAGTGGCGAAAAGGATGGAGAGTGATAAGCAGGAGCAAGGCGGTGAGGGAGGACAGATTAGAGAGCATTTTACACTCTGAGCTCTTCATCCATCAACACAATCTGCAAAGCTTTGAAGAGAGAGGAGATGTGCAAGCTTTTCATCCAGAAATGTTTGCTCTGTACTGCATCGCACGCTGTGTGTGTGTGTGTGTGTGTGTGTGTGTGTGTGTGTGTGTGTGTGTGTGTGTGTGAACATGCCTGCGTGCCTGCAGAATCAGCTCTGTCAGTCAAGCAAAGCGAGCGGTTCAGTTGAGCACCCCAAACCAACCGACATCGCACAAAATCGCACAGGCTGAAATGCATTTCTGCCTAACAAAAGCTGACGTTGTGTGGCGAGCCAGAGATGACAGTAAAGTCTGCGGCAACATTTTGGGCCAACTCTGATGAGCAACAATCCCTCTAAAAAGTTGGCTCAGCATTGCTGCATGGCGATGTGCACAGTTTTGACACTGCATCCTGATTTGTAGGCCCTGCTGCAAGTGTCAGCCTGTCGAGTGCATGCTAAAAGAGCGCTCCGCCGATTTTACGTTGCAAACCTGCTATTTAACATTGTTATTCATGATGGGCTGTTTAAAAAATGATGAGAAATATGCAGCAGAACCAAAGATGTTGTCTTTTTTATTCCATAAAGTCTTCTTTGTTCAAAAACCTGGTGCCTACATTACCCACAATGCAACTCAACCACCGAAAGTTCCGTTAGAGGTTCAGGTGTATTATGCTATGTAACCTTTCCTGCTCTATGTAGCCTATTAAAATCAATAAAACTTACACTGAACACCTGAACACCATTCGAATGCAGACCATATACACCATGAGATGATAAACATTAGAGATTTTATAACACAATTTATTCTGACATAGCTTTCCCTTTCATATAATCTGGTGGTATTAAGCAGCTCAGTGATGAAGTACCTCGATTGTTCAGGTATTACATTCAACAGATTAAGTCAAAACAAACAATTCTCAATTCAATTTCCAGAAAATGAACCATATCATATGACTGTATATCTGTGTGCGTACACACGGACACACACAGCCACTCCAGATAATTGCCAATTCAGACAATTGCTATGTCACTATGGAGAGGCAAACAGAGTTAGAAGCAGTCTTTGCTAAGACAACATAACTCCATTCAACAAGCTACTATAAAAGCAGTCTGCTCATACGTGACTCAGAAACATGAGAATTTACCGCTTGAAAAACTTACGTTCATCCAAAAGGGGGAAACAGCGCCACCAAAAATCCCACTTGTGGCTAAAAATACATTACAGTGCTAGTTATGAGACCCACCATAGAGAAAGAATGGAAAAAGTCAAGGGAGTTTAGCTCGAGTCCTCGCACAGGGAACGGGCCTCGGTGCAGCTGCACTGGTTGCTGTATATGTCAATACTGTGAATATCACTCCTATCCCTGCTTAACCTGTAGAATGTCAAACAGAGCTCTTAAAAGGCTGGAGAACTTCCTCCCCTTTATACATCTGTATTTCAAATCAATAAGAGACTCCATGAATTCATGAACCAAACAGGTATTTTCTCCACATAGAGGATTCCTTACATGCTTGCCCGTCACGTCGTTTTGGAGCGCTGAGAGGCCCAAGTGATGCAGTTTCCTACTTAACCTTGGTGACGGGCTCTGACACAGCTCCACTGTAGCAGTGTGTGAATATACCGCTCTGCGTGTGTGTGTATGTGTGTGTATGTGTGTGTGTGTGTGAGTGTGTAAACACACTGCCTCATCCAGACAGATTTCACAGCCTCTTTTGGTGTCTGATAGCTAATTCAGTTCTCCTTCGCTTTGAAGGATCTTTCAGGCCAGAGCTACACCTCTCATTTACACTCAAGCTCACTCTCCCTCTCTCTCTCTCTCTCTCTCTCTCTCTCTCTCTCTCTCTCTATCTCTCTCTCTCTCACACACACACACACACACACACACACACACACACACACACACACACTTTTGCACACGTCTGCTTTAGCACTCTCTCTCCTCTCTCTTGCTCTCTTTCAGGGTTGCCATGGAGGGAGGTTTTCTTTGCTGCCATGACAACGTGACTTGTCTTTGGTCTCCCCTAACGACAGAAGAAAGGGACAGACAGCACCCGGGTGATGTCGATGTTTTTGGAAAGGTAACTCAGTGATTCTCACACACGCGACTTAAGTCACCTGTCCTGCTCTTTAGTGGTGGAGGATTAGTGGTGGAAGAAGCACTCAGCTCCTTAAGTGAAAGCAGCAATGTAAAAATACCCCTAGGAAAAGTCCTACATTCAAGATGCTGCTATAGAAAAAGTACACATGTGAACGAGACGATGCGTTCATGTGGCAAAACAAATATGGACAGCAACCAGTGGCTTACGCTGATTATGTTCAGCACAATTTGTGTTCAAAAGTGCTAATGTACATATCAAACATGTTTAAAAAAAAAATGCAGCAACAGTGGCGTGTCCATACATTTTTGACTGGGGTGACCCAAGTCGGGCACTGACTCATGCTGGGTTGGCATGAATGTGCATGTACACACACACACATAGGTCTACTTTAAATACTAATGTGACAGCATCCAAAGTGACTTCCAATAAGTGCATTTACAACACAGCAACATAAAACTAGGCTTCCAAAGAAAACAAAGCACATACAAAAATACTCATTTGTTAAAGCTAACGTTGCGCCTCTCATTGAGCACATAGCCAATCATACCATCAGATAATATGGCGGCGCTTAGGGTGGCCTGTGCCACCATCTGGGGCACATTTCTGGGCAGCAACTAGACCTGAAGTCTTGTTATCTTTACATAATACTCACTAATCACTGGGACAGACCCAGTACAACTTGGTCAGATCAGTTGCAATGTGTGTCCCTGCATTTAGACACAGTGAGGCAGTTTTGTCCAGTGGTTTCCAACAGAGGGGTCAGGCCACACCTAAGGGTCTTGATAAATCTGAGGGGTCATGAGAAGATTAATGGGGCATTAACGGGGAAGTTCTGTTGTTTTCATTTCTTTAAGTGCAGTTCTTGACTAAACCTGCTTGCATGCATGTGTGTGAGAGATGTAGAACAGCCTGATGTTCATGTCTGCATGAGATGACCATATTATCAATTCTCCCATTTGTTTGTCTGCAGGCCTGCTTGCATCTCTAGGTTTTTACGTAGCAAGCTGTCGGAGTCAATTGAAGGGGTATTTCTAAGCCAAACTGGCAGTTCAACCTGGTCACAGTGATTTAATTTTAGTAAGCTGAGGGGAAATGTCAGATGAATAAATATCCTGCTTCTAATTAGAGCCAAATATTACCTCAACCCACACACGGGAAATGTTCCCCTTGGACTGCCGTTATACGTTTGAACCACAGATCAAGTACAGTATGTTTTCTTTAGAACTTTTTCCTCTCCCGATCCCAAAACTAAAGGTGTCCATTGCAAACACCAAGCTGATACTCATGCTGAATGAATTCGACAAACAGTGGAAAAACAGAAATAAGGTCAGGATCAGTGCAGATTCTGATCCAGCGTATTGGATCAGTACATCCCTTGTTTTCATCACAAACTCTTACCTTAAGTCTCTCAGACACCCCGTCAGTGAAGCTGATGGTGAACTCCTCCACCTTGGGTACCTTCAGCCTCTTCTTCTCTGTCTGGTACTCCGTGCGAGTTTTCACCACCACCTGAAGAAGAGAGAAGCCATTAAAGCAGTGAAATACTCAGGGGACACCACAAAGATCTTAACACACCTCACATCAACACAGGAAGTCTCTGCATGTCTTCTGAGGTATTTGACAGTAATATAGACTCGCAGACTTCTCTGGTGCATTAGGTTTTATATTTGCAGATACTCAATTGTGCATTTTTTTTTTTTAATATGGAATAAAAATGTGTTTACTGCTCTTTCTGAAAACTTGATATGCACAGCCAAAGAGATCCTGAGCCATATGGGACACTAGCAGCACACGAGGAGGTCAGCAATCTTTCTACAGTATTATATTCTGATAAAGCAGAAATGCTATAAAAAAGTAATTTAGAAAAGAAAGGTTGAGATGAGAGCTCAATACACCAAGGTGTAAGTAAGGATGGAGGGATAGATGAAAATGTAGGTTGCTGTTGGATGCGGAATCTGGAAAAGCATAATGCACAGATAACACACATAATAGCAAAACTGTCGATATGAAGTATCAGTGCAGGAGAAAGTGATAGCAGTGAATTCATGGGCTCCTCTTTTATTTTGGCACAGGATCAAACAAAGATAAATTACACCCAATGGCCAACATAGCTAGAAACCCTCCTGCTAGACACACCGGGGCCGGGCATCTGTTAGAGCTCTACTGTAAGTTAATAAGGTCTGGTGCCCAGAATCCAAGACCCCCAATCTGAAGGGAAAACACTGTGCTTTGTGCCGGCAGCTAGATGGAAAAACAGAGCCAGGGCAGAACAGCTCTGCCCCAGTACTGTCAGTCTAATACTCCTCAAGCAAACAGGTTTAGAGGGCTAAGAGGGACACAGGGGAAAGAGACAGTGAGGCTCCCAACTCTTACAGTTGTCTACTTTTTACTTTCAGTTGTGTTGCGGGAGGTACTGGTGCAAAAGCTGAAGGTGGGGAAGGGGGATGGGAATTCCTGATTAACTTAGCAACTACAGATGAGCAAGGTGTCAGCCTCAAGTCCCTGCATTGATTATCCCACAGGTTGTAAACATGCCAACAGTTTAGCCAAATTATCTTAACATAATTTTCTGAGGTAAAACCAAAAAATGTCCATAATAATACCTCATTGCTCCAGAAAACTGTCTGTACAACAATGGTCCATTCCTTGGGTCAAAGTTGACCAGGAAGTGGATCTGTAAACTGCAATGGATGTTCAGGTTTTAATTCACCTTTGTTTTCTTTTTCTCATTTTTTTTTCTCTGTTAACTTGATCAGTGCAATGTTTTCATTAACAGCTGGAATAATGCTCAAAACTACCAAAGTAAGACCCAAGTTTAATAAACAGGAATCATCCTTTAATTCTGCACAACGGCCATCAGTCCAAGCCGTCAGGTGGACACTATATGCATTATGAATACATTTTAAGAGACCTCACATATAGTATTTCTGATGCAATGGATGAGTCTGTAAATACATTTTGTATAAAAATGAACTGCATAATTTGTGCCCACTAGCCCCATTTAGCGCATAACTTCAGTTAGCATGTTGCACAGCAGAATTTTTCATTCACTTCACAAGAGATGAACAATCAAGGAGCTCTTCCATAGCTTTCATGTCTAATATTAAATGTAATTGACTTTTCAGCACAATCCACATTAAAATCCAAATCCTTAACCCTTAAAAAAACCCTTCATTAACATGTCTTCTCAGGTTTAGCGTCATTTCCTCTTTTGTGGCACTGACTTAGCTGAACAAAAGAATTGCTTTTACCGGGTCTCACCTTATCACTGCACAGAGAAAGTGTCCCTGCTGTTTTGTGCATTCACTGTATATTAATGTGCAGCAGAGGACGGGGCAGACGCAGGGAAACGTGTACGAACGACAAGGCAGAGGAGAGGCTGGATGGACAGAAAGAGAACAATGTCTCGGTGTCCTTGTGGCTAATTGTGCAGCTTCTGAGCTGCTCTCTGTCACTTTGAGACAAAGCCAGAAACCGCTGTGCACACAAACTGGCTCCACTATCTGAATAACAACTCTGTCAGTTGGCTGTAGAAAGCTCTTATCTAAGAGTTGAAGGCTGCAGTTGGTGTACAGACTACAGTGTATTTGATTGGACCCCTGAGGCTCTGGCGCCCCGTGGCGTGCAGCGCGGCAACACCCAACGTCAGGCTTGTCATAGTGGTAACTAATGTCTTAATTTTGCCTCAACTTTCTCATTCTCTGACTCATTTCACAATAACGTGCAGAGGGGCCTCTAGGTTCAAACACAGCAGCGCTTTATGTTGCTTCATTACTCTCACCCCTCTTGCACCGCTCACTCCTTTATTTCATATTACCCGATGAAGTGGCGATCAATCAACATTGGCTCATTTACACAGCCCCTTAGCTATCAGCAGCTCATACAAAATCTACTGAACAAAGCACCGCCTTCTCTGCTTAGACAGGTCCACATACTTTCTGGGAAACCATTAATATATGAACAATTAAATGTTGTTTAACAAAGCTTGGTGTAGAGAAAAAAACTATGAATGATGCAGCCATGAACAGTCATGACAGAATCAATGAAAATATAATTACATCTTGCTTTCTTATTATTCCGCAGGGGTGGAATAATAATCATTTTTCATTTTCTCTTGAGAACCTATTAATGTGCATTTAAGTGCTCATGTGTAGTTTCTTTTTTGGCCACACCACTTCCATTGACGTGAAATGTTGTATTGGCATTCACCGTCCCCCTGATGATGAATCTGAGCTACTTTGGTGATTTCCTAATTTTTCCATCACCAAGAGGTTGATATTTTTGGTTTGAAGTGGAATATCCCAACAACTATCAAGTGTATTACCATGAAATTTTATGCAGGCATTCATAATTCCCAGAAGCTCCACCAAGAACCAAGATCCCAATGACGTTGGTGATCCCCTGACTTTCCCTCTGGCACCACCAGCAAATTGACAGTGTTGGCTCAGAGAGACTCTTGGCAACTATCAGAAGGATTGTCATGAAATGAATGCCACAGAATAAATTGGATAACACTTTGTAATAAAGCCAGTGATTGTGATTTAATAATTACACTACCAGTTCCTACTGGTACTTAAATGTCCTCTAGATCAACAAGTACTTCTGTTGGGAAAAGCTTATCTAATAAAGGGCAAAAGTATTTGCGTTTATTGTGATTTGATCTATTAGAATGTCAGACAGCACCTACACTTGTCACTCTAAAGAACATAAGCTGGTAGGGTAAATAAACTAAGCAGTGGGATGGCGGTTAACCTGTTAAATCTCCTGTAAGTACGTAGCTGTACTGCATTGACAAGTCCCTCATTATTCCAAGATTTGTACCCTTTTTTCTTCAACCTTCCCCCAAAACTCTAGCGTTTCAAGACATTGTCCCAAAACCCCATTTGCCTCTTACCGTGTTGGCATAGTTAAAGTCGAAATATGTAAAACCATAATTTCTTTGGCAAAATATCAGTGTTAGTAACACCAAACTTCAACTTTGTTTCCAGGTACTGTACCCCTAACCTGACGCACCAGATGGTTTGTCACACAGCACCATCTGGGAAGTCAAACATGGGAAATTTGGAAAAAGGCAGACGCTTTCAAAAAATATTTGGCAGGTGATTGGATGAACCATCTGTCTATCACCGCCCATCACAGGCTAACTTTAACCAATCAGATCAATGAACCATATGGCGCGGTAGGAGAGCGAAACTCTTGCAAAGCCAGCCGGGAGAAGTCACACTGTCGTCATGCCTAAACCACACTTGTGGCTGCCAGCAGTTCCTCATAGGATGCTGATTGGTCCAATCCACCACAGGCACACAGCTTGAAGCCTGGCAAGATGGATTCTCAGCTCACATGATCTCGTTTGATTTTGTGATCTCACAAATCCAGCTGCCTCGCAAGCTAACTGCACCTTGCAGGTACCCAGTATTTATAATGACACATAGAGTACAATTGATTTCTCCTTGTTACAGGCTTTTTCCTCAAACTCTTGTTTTCTTCCACTATACCTACATTTATGAACCAGTGGGAACCGCTAAATTGGATTGCAGTTACCAACCAAAGTGTTACCATGAGTTGTAATAACTCTTGCAATTTGGTTTGCTTTTATACGAGCGTAACAGCCTCGCATCAAGACTTCAGACCTGTTTTAATTCAACCCTCTTTGCTTACTGTGACCTTTTAATGTGTCAATAAGACTGACAGGGATTTGTACATCAGTAACAAGAAGCTAAATGATTCCAGTGCATGAACACAACCACTGCTGCAATTTCCTGTCAGAATCTATATACAGATATTCAATTAGTCATGTGTACTTTATCCAAATGTCTTGATTCACTGTGACCTTTTAATATCTCCATGACTGACACAGAGTCACTTTCAGATTTATAATAGAGCTCCGCAGTTTATTTCGGAGTGGTGAAATGACTGCTGCCACACACACTGGTGCTGGATGTTTTTTTTTTTAAATCAACAGTCAGGGTTTGATATATGTTTTATTTTATTTAAAAGCATTTTATATTTGAGTGAATGAACAAGACTTTGAATGGAACACGCAGAAGTACAGAAAAGTACATTTCAGAAAAGACAGTTTCAGCCCGTCAACTCAGCTTCTCTCTCTCTCTCCCTCTTAGTATTTTTTTAGATGTGATATTCCCTGTGGAAAAGCTGTCAAAACTTTTCATTTCTCGCCACCTTTCTCAGTATGTTATTCCTCAGACCTGTTATCACTGTGATTGCTGTTTCATTTTTCATCCCCAAAGACTGAGCTGCGGGAGAAATGGTCTTTGGTGAAGTTTCAGTGTCGAAGGCAGTTGCAGACATTTTTTTGACATGTTTGATTCTAGTCTTTGCTCGTGAATAAAACAGTGAATGAAATCCACATAAAAAAGCAGGGGTGGATCCATCCTTGTGGAAGCTCTGTACAACATGAGTTAAACCAGGATGAAGTGACGATCAAATGTGATTAATGTTAAATCAACTCTTCTTCTAGTGTTTGGGTATTTGCTTGATTTGAATCAGACACCTCTGCAGCCACAAAACACCAATGAAAAGTGATGCTGAAATAAGATGTGCACTATTTGGAAATCTGAGCCCTGTTCTTAAATGGATCTGGTCAGAAATTTAAAATACAGTTTTCCAAAAATCTTTACGCAAAAAACGCTGTGTAAAACAGAAATAAAACATTTGCTAATCATTACTCACATATACTAATTAAATTGAAAACAGTACAAAGACAATATATTTAATGATTTAATGACCTCATCATGATTTTTGTAAGTATATGTTTATTCTAAATTTGATGCAGCAGCACATTTCAAACAAGGGACAGGAGCAGCAGGTAAGGTTCATTGGTAACAGGTGATAGTATCATGACTGGGTATGAAAGGGGCATCCTGGAAAGGCTCAGTCGATCACAAGCAAGGATGTAGCGAGGTTCACCACTTTGTGAACACATGATTGTAAAATATTACGACATGGGCTCGGGAACACTTCGCAAGACTGTTGTCAGTAAACACAGTTCATTTGCAGACGATTACATTCTGTTTCTGTTTTACACAGCATCCCAACTTTTTTAGGATTGGGGTTGTAATGCCATTTCAGAGGACATAATTTTCCAATAACATGGAGTTAATCAAATCAATAAACCTAAAATAACAGATTTTGTGATCACTTGGGGACAGCAGAAACAAGCTGTAAACACAACATGGACATTATCACCTTTTAAGTTATGGAGCAAACAGTTCCTATTTAAATATCGAGCAGGTACAAAGCAACATTAGCATTCATTTGGAGTTATGTTTTTGGCTTCCTGACATACTTCATATTCGCAATATTCCTTTTCATGCCATTTTTGGTCTCCTCCAACTCAAAATAAGGCAAATATCTGGCCCTTTAGCTGCTTAATGCTCCACTGTGTTCACCAGCTGATCGCTAATTGTGTGTCTGCCGTTCAATGTTGCAGAGGTAGTGCAGAGCGGCTTTTTAGAGCTTTTGTGCTGAAAGAAAATGACACTAGAACCAAAACAATGAGCTGAAAGACACTAAAAGGCTCACTAGTGCTGAGAGGAACTCAAGAGTGATAATTACTACAAGCAACACTTTTCACATACATGTGGTAATTTGATCCATTGTGAACATAGAAATATTGATTCAAGCAGTTTAAACCATTACAAATAAACCACAAACACTGAGCTCTCCCCTGAAACCCGCCACTGGTTCTCTCTTCATCCAGGTAAGTAAGAGCAGTTATTTGCATTCCCCTGGCATCCGAGGCATGAATCGATCTCTATCTACACAGCTAGAATAAAAACCAGCAGGGCTCAGAGTCCTGAGGACAGCGACTGACAACCGCTGGGCCAGCCTGCATGCAGCACTGCAGTACTGTTGGATTTCACAGCATACAGTATGCAGGGGCCCCAAGTGGCTGTAAGACTATGAAATATATAGTTTTTCATTACACTTCATTTACATACAAAATATATCAATATGTTCCTAGTAGTTCTTTCCACTTGTGTTTGTTTCTTGCAAAATTATGGAAAGAATGTGCTTAATTTTGCTGGAAACTCATTTCCATGCATGATGCAGTATTCGTTATTAAACTGACTTATTACTTGTTGATCAGACTAACTTTAAAAATCTACTTTAATTAACAATAGTAATTAGAGCTGAAATGATTAGTCAATCAGGCGGACATTTTTTAGAGTTTAATGATAACTGTTCAAGTCACTATTCATGCATTCAAACATTGTGGTTCCAGCTAGTCAGTCTAATATGAGGCTTGGCTGCTTGGCTGTGATAGAGGACTGAATGTTTTTGAGTTCTGGACTGTTAGTACTCTGGAGATGCTACCTTGGGATCTGTGACATGTATTTTTCACCATTTTCTTACATTTCATTGGCCAAACAACTGGCAGCTAATAAAAAAATAACTGTTGTTGTAATCCCTTTAGGGTTAGTGTTGACCAGAGCTGCCCAGTGTTGGCCTACCATCAGGTCTGATTTGGCAACAAGATGTTTCTAGCAAAAAAAAAATAAATAAATATTAAAACTTAGTTTAAAAAGATTTATGCTGTTTTGTTTTGTGTGAGGGAAAATGCTCTTTAAATATGCAGGATCCCTAATTACCAACTATTTTTCATAATCTGAGCATGGCAAGGTAGCACAGGTCACTTGGGATCCGAGTGCCATGGGAAAAGATTAGGGCAACCCCTGATATAGAGTGCAGATTTGTTGATTTAATATCAAATGTAAGATGAATATGAATTACAAATAAAAATAGCTTTGCAATACCTTTTGACAAAGCCTAACCTTTGCATGTGCAGACTTTCCTACATAAGAAAATTGACTCATTATCATAATATCTTTATTTGCCTTCAGAGGTCACAGCCCCCGGCACAGCCGGCCAGATAAATTAGAAAATAGGTTATATATAATTTGCAATCATTTGTCAAATTAAACTTAGATGATAGTTCATCGATCCATGACTGACTTAACATGCTGACTGAGGACTCCTGCCCCCAGGAACTCCTCCTTAATTCATGAGGATAAGCACACACAGCCGTAAAGATTGAATGAGACTTAAAAAGCTACTCCGCAGGAGCTGAGGACAGGAACAAGGAAAGGATGAGGGTGCGTAAGGAGACATGTTGGACAGATGTCATAGCCTTTGAAGCAGGTCTTTGTACCTGAGCTTTGATCTCACAGATACAACAAACGGGAAGAAAAGATCTGTCTGTCTTTCTGTCTGTGAGTCAAACTGTCTCTACGTCTCCTCACCCTCCTCTGGTTGTTGCTTTTTTTTCCACCAGCAATCCAATCAAGATATTGGTGACCCTGCAGTGGCTGTGATGCGTCCCTGCCTAGATGGAATCAAATCTAATACCTCTCTAATGCCTCAGCCTCTGTTGGCCACAGCAACATTGTTATGTGTGGGTTTGTGTGTGTGTTTTTGTACGTGTATGAACTTCACTGTGACTGCACCCCGCCCCTGCAAATATCCCTGGGTAACCCTGCAGTCGGGGAGGTCACACAGTCATCAGGCAGGATCAGGGTGAAAACAGCTGGGGTCGGCTCTGTAAAGCTGCTCAGAACAGTGCTGCTGATCTGGGGTAC
Organism: Chaetodon trifasciatus; assembly: GCA_037975065.1. NCBI lineage: Eukaryota > Metazoa > Chordata > Actinopteri > Chaetodontiformes > Chaetodontidae > Chaetodon > Chaetodon trifasciatus. Next base: position 1,194,659 of record JBBMOE010000064.1, on the reverse strand, counting down.
TAGTCGGGTCACGTGACCCAATAAACCTTGCTTTAGCTTTAAACAACGCAGAGAGCAAAACTGCTCTCAGATCAGATTCTGAAAGGCTGATGAAAGCTGATTAACAGTGAACTCTTTCTGGGTGGGGCGGCTGGCAAAAACAACAACCTTAAATTGAGCGAGATTATAGAGATTTTCATTACAAAGGTATTATTGGTGTACCATATTTTTAGGCTTAGAGATAGATATCCACACAAAGGTATGGCCTCCTACAACACTGTCACTGTCCTTAAAGCAGCAAACAGCTTTTCAAATGACAAAACAATGTGACAACAATGACAATTATCACCTGAGTTTAAGCTCATTTTTCAGCTCTCCAACTGCAACTTCACTGATTTGGTTGACTCTCACAGCTCTCACAGCATCGTTTTCACCTACAGGTGCAGCTGATCTCCGCAAAAAAAAAAAGCTCTAAAAACGCACTGTACACGACCTGCTCACCACCACACAGCAGACAAACACAGTTAGAGATGGGCTGGTGAACATTTAGCAGCTACAGAGCCAGATATTTCACTCAGGAGCTGGTAGAGACCAAAAACAGAGCTAAAAGAGAGAAGATATTTGCCACTAAATCAGTCATATATTGGCCAATGTTAGATGTAGAGAAAATTAATGTCTACAGCTATCATGAATACACTACAGTTGCTTATTCGTAAATTAGCAGCTGTCTCTTCAGAGAAAAAAATCAGTTATTGCAGGTTTACGGGTTCTAACTTTAAAGCAGAATTATGAAGCATTGCTGAAAACTAGAGTAACATGGTGCTTTAAAAGGACAGAAGGATGTGATCATACAGTGTAGGATAAAGTACACTGTGCAGAATTTCCATTAAATGAACAGTGATAGCCATCATCAACACTTCCCACGCGCTGACATCTAATTACAGATTTCATTATTATTTCTCTTGGCCTCTCTTGTGCTCATGCATCACTTGCCAGGAAGACAAATTCTCACACTTACAGCTGGAGACACATTCAAAGATTTAGCAGCAAATTGACCTTTAAAACTCCCACACTGTCCCATGTAAAAACAAATGGACCCATCTGCATTTGCATAATGATATATATAAAAAAAGACATTTTTGCTTAATGCCTCTAAGTGTGCACAACTTAAACCAGCTTATGCAGCGGCTGAACTAACAATTTCTCAGTGCTGCGTGCAAGTGAGCAGCATACCAAATCTGCATCAGCTGTCAGCGAGTGTACCCGAAGGCAACAAGCAACAGCGATCTTCGTGCCTGTGTCTCCTGAGGCATGTAAAAATTTACTGATAGTCAACCAAACAGCAGCTTTCTTCTCTGACCTCTCCTCCTTTCAAATGTCAGCGACAGTAACTCACTGCTGTATCGCAGCGGCTCACACTCCAGCCAGGTTATTCTCTCTGTCTCTCTATCTGTTCGGGTGATCAGTAAACCCACTTGAGCAATCACACAGTGTGATGCAATGCCAATGTATATGTGTGTGTGTGTGTGTGTGTGTGTGTCTGTGTGTGTGTGCGCGCTACAATCTTAACACAACTGAAGCTTTGACCACAGTGTGCAGCCATGTCCTCGAGTGTAGTGGGACTGATTAAATCAGTGTAGAATGACTGACAGCTCTATGTCATGTTCACAACTGGTGGCTGCTGACAGAAAGGGCTCGTCACTCACATGACTGTGTCGGACACACACCTGCAGAATGCACGCGAGCCTCGTTGTGAATGAAAGTGCATGCATGCCCTCCTGTGTGTTCTGCTGTGTGATGTGAGTGCGGTGAATGACAAGTCTCTCCAGTTAGCAGGTACATGAAATGGAAAGAGATTGTGCCTCCCTCAGCAGAATGCACAGCGCGGGCTCAGGCTGTATTGTGCGTTTCCGTCTGCTGCAGCGCATATGGACGTCCATTTTTGGGCTGTTTTTTAGACTTTTCTGTAAACCATTGACAATAAAACAGCTTGAGGAGACGCCCATCATGTGTCATGTGACACCTGCTCTTATTAAAGGCATACAGTGAATTCTCATGCTTTTTAAAGGCCTGCTTAGGTCCATAGTTCTTGGACCTTGGACACAATGATATTAAATGCTTATGGACTCTAACTGTCCTCTAAAAACATCATCTTTACTTTCTTCATGAGATGTTTTTCATGGATCAGCGGGGTGAAATTCATTTAAAAGCAAATGAATGTGGTAGTAATGGTGCAATTCATACAATTTCACATTATCACTTATCTATAAGTCATTTTTTTGATCAGGACAATGGATCATTACACACTGGGAATTTGTGATTGGTGTTTCGCACTATTATCTCACACTCACACTTTAAGCAGCTTGTTTTGTCCCACCAACAGTTCAAACCTCAATATGCTTATTCGCTCTCTTGCTGAGAGACAGAGGAGCTGTTAGCTTAGCATAAGGACAGGAAGCAAAGTGAAACAGCTAGCCCACCTACCAGCATCTCTAACGTTACATCTGTTTAATCCTCAAAAACCAAAGTAAAAACAACATGGTTGGGTTTTACAGGAGGTTCTGTGCTGTTTCCTGGCAGTGGTTTCCTTGTGAACATACAACAACATAATTATTGAGCTTTAGAGGTGCTGGTAGAGATGTGCTAGCTGTTTCAACCTGCTGTGTGCTAAGCTAGCTGCCAGCTGCTCGTAGCCTCTCTGTTTATTTACTGTACAGGCATGAGATTGGTATCGATCTTCTCATCTGACTCTCAAAAAGAAAGTGAGTAAACATATTTGCCAAAATGACAAACTACTCTGTAAAATTCACAAAAATCCCACATTTCAGGAGCTGGAATCAGAGAATGTTTCTGCTCTGAAAATAGTTCAAATAGTCAATTCATTGAATAATAATTTCATCACTGTTGTTAAAACTTTGTTCATGCCTGTTTGTATAGGATGATGTCCTCATTAGTTTTCCAGAGAGTGACAGTTTTCCACAAAGTTAACAGTCCCTGTTTCATGTGACAGATATCAAATGTCAGATCTCAAGTTTTCACTGTATACTTGAGCCTGAGTTATTCCCATGAAATTAGATATAAAGCTGATTGTTCACCAAGTCAGGGTAATTGTGAGGGTAAAGCTTGCGAGCTATTAAACAGTATTCCTGTTTAAAACTGACCTGATTGTCCTATTCGTCCTCGTCAGGCGGAGTATATGTTCTAATAACACATATGACAGTAATCCTTCTGGTGTCAATAAGATGAGAGCTCACTCACTGGTGCAATGATTTTCTGATGCGTTTTGTCTTTCATCTCGGAGTCCTACAATAAGTCATTGATCAGTAGCTCAGGACAGAAGTATGGATTCACATAGCTGCAAAATGAAATCATCACACAGTAGCTGTTGCGCCTCAATCGATGCATAACAAAGCTCTCACATGTGCGAGGAGCGTCTATGAGCTTGCCTATTGTCTAATTCCATTAATTTTCATAATGTGCAATCAGTGCAGCTCTCTGTCCCGACCCCATAGAAGCACCAATCAGCTCTCCATGTTGCACTGCCACCATGGTAACTGGATTAACGAGCGGCGGTTCGGTTACTATGGGATGTCGAGATGATAAATGACAGTCTGTCTGGCACCAAATCTGTACCCTAATCTCAGCTGGAAAACAAAGGACATGGCAGGGAGACAGCTGAGAGGAATGAACGTGCGAATGAATGAAAGGGCACGGGTGTGGGGTGTGTGTGTGTGTGTGTAAATGTGTGTGTTGGGAGGTTTATTCAGCACAAGAGGGTCTGAGGACAACGTAGGTCAACAACATTGAGTTAACAGAAGCAGAAGGAGACTGGGAAAAGCAGACAGACGCCCAAACAAGCAGGAAAACTCTCTCCTCGACACACACAGGCGCAGACACACACTCGGGCTGCAGTCTCTCACCTTGTCAGGTGCTTGGCTCTGGAGGCTGCCAACATCCAGCGGAGTGATGAGGGGCACATTCTGAAAGCCGTCCTCCACGCTCACAGGTTTGGCCCCTTTGTCTTGAAGATTACTCCCTAGTTTCACCATCTTTCACCGGCCTTATATATTCCCTTATTTCCCTGAAGACTGCTCCTGAATAGAGGAGGTGTTGAAAAAGGATGGTTTTACCTTACAGCTTTTCAGATCAATGAAACCTGCCAGACTGTTTGATGAGGAGGATTCCAGTGTGACAGGAGATTAAATATTGATGAGATTTTGACTTGATTGTAGCCTTAAAGTACACAATAAATAGGAATAAATGCTCTATAATGACTTTTTGTTTAGATATATGAGAATTGAATTCGCATGTGATCAATTAGTGAAGGATTAGTAAAGCAAAACACTCAAAAGAAAGCTCATCTTGTTTGCAATGTGAACGAATTTCGGGTTCTATTTACAGAAAAGCAATGAAAAAAAAAAACAAAAAAAAAAACACAAACACAAACAGCGGCCAAAAGCGTCATCCCCTTTTTCCATCACAAGAGAACAACACATGTAACCCCCCCAAAAAAAGCAGTAAAAGCAGTAACTTACAGCTGGTCGTCCTTGTCCGTCCGCTTCCTCTGTGCTGCGGCAGGGTTTGTGTGGACAGAGGCGGAGGGAAGCGCAGATGAGGAGCAGGTGAGGCTGGAGGCTGCGCTGCGGTGTCGCTGCTGCTGATGCTGCGGGAAAGCAACGCTGCACCGCCGGAGACAAACTGGATGTCTGGCGGCAGGTTTCCTACCAGCAGGCAGCCCAACCCCCTAATCCAAACACAGCCTCTCCTTCACCGCTCTGCTACACTCAGCCGCTGGAGCTGCCACTAGGGGGATTTTTTTTTCTTTCCTTTTGGGAGTCTCGTTTGTTTGGCCAAAGTGGAAGCTGAATTAATGCTGCCTTTCATGGCTGCTTGTAAACGCGAAATCCGAGCTGAGAGGGCGGAAGCATATCCAGCGTATATCTGAATAATAGTTTAGGTGAAGGTAACTTATTTTCTTTCATAGTTTGGGCCCAGCTGCAAGGGCGTTTTATCGTTAATAGCAAATTTGAGCAGGGATCTTCAAAAAATACATTAAATTCTTTTATTCCCAAACGATCAGGTTAATGGTTCAAAATCAATCATCTGCGCTTCCTGAATGTCACATCCCAGCAGAATGATCACACTTTTCCAGCTGTAAATTTGAAGGGAAAAAACAATCCTGGGATAACAGGTTAGACTTTTTCTACGGTACTGAAAGCAGCACAAACAATGTGAGGGTCAAATCGGCTCTTTTGGTCCTACAGCTCCATCTAGTGGTTCAATGAATAACACGCAGTTAGATTTGAGGGAAGTGGCGCAAGTAAAATAAATAAATAAATAAATAAATACATCAATAATCCGACTGTCGGTGTGTGAAAGCACTTAAAATATAGGTTTACTTTGGTTTAGTTGTTTCTCTGAAGTAATTATTAGGACAATCTGACAAATTAATCATCCATAAAAGCAAATGAGATATGCTCAAATAATATTTATGAAAAAACAATAAGTAAATGCAGCATTACCCCAATAAAAGCTAATTCAAAAGATACGTAGCAAAAGGAAATTGAAATAAAATGATAAAAGGAGCATGAATAATTCCTTCAGGTAGCTTATGTCCCCTGACGCAGACAACTCGGTCACCATGATCCTTTAGCATGGTCAGTGAAACAAACTGAAAAGTGTCTCTGCACAGTGTCTCACCAGGTGTCTCTTCCAGTCTGACCAGATCCTTCTTAATCAGCTGTTTAACATACGCTCTGTGAAACATGTGAAGGATAAGGCTCTCATGCTTCCATCTTATCTTCTCTGTGCCTGAGCCATCACCCCTTCTGCCTGCCCTCCTGGACATCAAAAACATTTGCATGCACCTGGAAAGGTAGTTTTCTACTGTTCTTTATTACTATCTCAAAGCTGTGTCGTATGGCCTGCATTTAATATAGCAGCAACATCTTACTTTAATAAATGATCATCAGTTTTGAAAGAACATGGTTTTGTGCATACAAAGAGCTCTGCTGCTTAATGAAATATGTATTTGCCAGCATGTTGACTTTGGTCTCAGTGAGTCATCATCACACTTAACAGTGCAAGATGTAACCATCGGGTGGTGTTACTGAGCCGCTGGTCGGTTTGCTCAGTTTTTCCAGGAATCTGAGGAAACAACACATGACCCCGTCAGCACTCCCGCTTTGACCGGTAGACAGCATGTCATATTTTCATGGATCCACAAATGCGCATGAGCCTTAAATTGAGGGTTTTATCATGAGTAGCTGTACAGAAATCCTTCAAATGCTTTACCCCAATCAGTGGACAACACACACTCTCGTTTAGCACAACAAATATGACCTGAAAAGGTGGAAAAGCTGGGAAAGACGACCGCTCAGGTCAAAGAAGTCTTAATATATGAGGCGTATTAGTTATAAGCTCAGCCAAACCAATTAAAACAGATGCTACATCTGACCCAGGCAATCTGAACATACTGGTATTCCACCAAAGTAGCTTTTATTTATACAGCCCAATATCACAAGTCACACATTTGCCTCAAGGGGCTTTACAATCTGTACAGCATATGACTCACCCTCTAGCTTTAGACCCCTGATCTAAGAGTTCATTTAAGTCCATTAAAGAGTCATTCCACCCCAAAGTGTGCAGGCAGTGGTGCACTATTTCTTTCTGCCATTTTCTCTGTAAAATGGCAAATAGTGTCTGCTGAACTGGACCAGAATTAATTGGTTGTATAATCAAGTGTCTGGAAATTTACTGACTCAGTAAAGTGGATTTATTGTTAAAGAGCATCTTTGACCTACTGACTTTTTCTGATCTTCAGTGGTTTAACTTCTCAAACTGCTGTAGTGGTAGAGAAGTTCACTCCAGGGTGTGGTTAGTGCAATGCTCTTCAATGAATTACCACACACCTGCACCAGTGCCAGGAGTTATTGTTGGCGGCTCTAATGGTAATCTGCAGTAGTTTTGATTTGTAAGGTCAAACATTTGACTTCTCAAGTTCGGATGATGACAGCTACCAACATGTGGAGGGTTTGTCTGATGTGCAGTCAGAGCTGAATGTTCATGTTCATGCACATTACAAAACACAACACAGCCAAACTGTGATTACAGCACAAAGTCATGGAGCAGTTAGTAAGACTATGAGGGCTTTTCCATTGGCACTTTTGACCGCGCCCAGTCAAACCATGCCACATTGATTTGCGTTTCCATTACCAGTTTAAACGCAACCAGTAGTGCCAAGCCACACCCAATATGGACCGTCTCCAGAGTCGGGTCAAAGCACGCCCAACCGCCTCCAAGCAAGTTGCGGTGACGTCAGATGTACTTTGTCAGGGACGAGTCAGCGACATGTTTAAATGGCCTCCCCTGCCAGACATAGCAGACAGTTTCAATCATCCCGTCTCTGCTTTTTAAGCAATATTCATTCGATGTTCGAGATGCAAATCCCTGCCAGAGTCCAACCAAGTCAAGCCAAGCTCGCATGTGAGAATGGAGAAGAGCTTTAAATGTCCAAAACTGAGCATAAATAATCACACCGGGCACATATTTTCATCACAGTTAAGATTTATTTCATTCAACATTTCACATTACAAATATTTAAAAATTATGCATACTGTTATAAATAGTTGGCTGCAAACAATTAAATAACATTAGATTTTTCTTTTTCGTTTCACTAGCACTTCTACAGACCAACTCCTAGAAATATGGACATATCCGTATTACATAACTTAATTAGAAAGGAAAATACAAAAATAGGAACTTATAAAGTGAAATGACAATAAAAATTAAGGTGATATCTTAAGTAAAAAAATGCTATTAATAAATACAACAACCTTCCCATACACAGTTAAAAACTATTGAAATCTTGCCATTAAGTAACATCATTAACAGACAAATATTTAAATATTTATTTTCCTTCAGAAAATGTGAACCATATATTGTGGAGCACAATATAGCAATTAGTAAAAACTAGACACTTTAACATATTAAAAGCTTCACCTCAAAAATATAACAAAAATCTGATCAAAATTATAAAAATCAATTATACATTCCAATTAAAAATATACCAATAAACAGCTAAATACATTGTTGACCTAATAATTACAATGCAATCAATCACAGTAGCTTAAAATAAACAAAATAAGCAAATGAGCACAAAACCTTTAATGTTTTAAAAATAACTTCAATTATTTATATTAGTACAAATAGTTTGATTTCTTTTCTTTTTTACAAACACCAGCATGAAAAGGATTACAATAACAGTAGAAAATGACTGTGAAAAACATATTAACATCTTCTTTAATTAAATGTCTGCAATTAAAAATGGCATTAAAGAATTACATTGCAAAGAGTCTTTATCTGGAAAAAGGTTCAAAAGAAGTATTGCACATAACAACTTGAAGTTAACTTGCAACATTTACCACATTCAAGTCTTTAAGCTCCCCTTCCTCCAGATAGGTCTATATAAGATCACCTCGACAGACGGCGGGGATGAGTTCTCAAGTCTTTTAAACAGTGTTCTATAAGGATGCTCAAAGTCCTGCACTGCCAAATCGATTTAAAGTTCTGTTTTGTTTCTCGTCTTATCTCTCTGTCATGTGCATCCTGCAGAGGTCTGCGATGGGGAAGCGAGGAGATCAACACGTGGGGAAGGGAGGGGGGGTAAGGTGAGGTGAGGTGAGAGTGGGTTTGGGGTGTCCTTAACAACTTAATAGTTGAGAAACATTTGGTGCACACCACAACAATTAATTTTAATAGCTAATTCATGTACTTGTCATTTTCTCTTTTTTTTGTCATGCATGCTAAGGATTACAATAGGTGCTAGTTGGCAAGTTCAAGAATATATATATACTTTTTTTTTTTTCAAATATTAAAATATCTAAACACCAAACATCCATTCTTGTGATACGAGATTCAGCGTTAAGCGTGAACCAAATTTTGCATTCTCCTTATAATAAGTTATACTCCATCTATGGAGAGGAAACCAAGACAGAAGTTACCATTTTCCAACTAGTATAGCCATGTTTAGAGACATTAACATCAATTTCAAATTACAGCTTGTTTTTTTTTTTGTGTTTTTTGTTTTTTTTAATTCTCGCCATGCTGTTATTGACCAGATTGACTGGAAACATCTAGTGTACGAAAAGCTAAGACCAAGAGAGCAATACACTTTGGTCTCTCCTCTGCAGATGTGAAGTCGCATCAACACAAGTGCGCACTTAGTTGTAAAGTTTCCTCAGCACTGAAATGTATAAAAAGCATAATTGAAAATAATATATATTGAAATCACTCAACTTTTTTCTCAAAATGAACATTTCCATATATGCAGATCTCTCAGTAACAAAAGTACAAAAGCTACCTTTCACAATGTGAAAAATTGAGGTATTGCAAAAAGGAGTTTCCCCATTTGTGAAAAATGTGCCTAAAATGACTGTTGGAAAAAGAAAAAATATTTAGAAAAGTAGTGCATAATAAATGTTTATATGTGCATGACAAAATAATTTAGCTAGAAAACACTGTACCAAAAATCAGCAGGCCATGTATAAAATAATCTTTTTTTTTCATCTCGTTTAACAGCAAATTCTTCACAAAGTGTTTTAACTTCTAAAATGCTCACCCACCGCACCCACAAAACTAACGTCCAGGGTGCAAAACTGGTGCAACGACACCACGCCGATATGAGGATACGTTTCTCACTAGTGTGTATAATCAAGTTTCTGTACTAACTCCCTGACATGTTTAAATGCTCGGCTAGTAGGTCGCCACTGAGTGACTTCGAACGACAAACAAATGTGAGGATTGGTTTTACTTTCGCTGTGTGAATGTGCACTTTATGTTGAATTTTCCCAAACACGCAGACCTAAAAAGAACTAGTGCCTACCAGCGTGCACCTACATTTTGAGCTATGGAGAGTGTGAGGCCTTGTTTGTGTGTGTGTGTGTGTTTGTGTGTGTGTCTGCAAGCCCTGTTGTTGTTTTTTTAACTGGTGTTCTAATGGGTTTTGACCGCACTGTCAAATATATATATATATATATATGTATAAATATATTATGTTCAAGGCCAATCTTTGGTTTGCTGGGCTTGACAGTTAAGCAAAACTGGGTAGAAGTGACAGCTTTTTAAAAATATATATGAAAAACAGAAAATAAGAATTAAAACCTAAACAAGAGATGAGCTACAGTATGACCCACTACTGCACAGCCATCTTTGGTTCCCAAACGCCACTGGGTACACCCGACTGTTATCAAGAGCAAACTGCATGTGGGTAACACGTGTGTAGTAGTAGAGCACACTGCAGAGACTATCTTCATTTATGCTTCAAAAACACTGGATGCTGAGTTGGATTAGCTTGGCAGGAGAAAGGATAGAAGGGCTCGCCGAAAGAGCAGATCCCTCCATGACTCAAATGTGTGCTGACGATTCGGAAATCAGATAAACTTTAATTGCTTCTTTCGTTAAATGCAGCTGACTCTTGGATGCAACGTAGAACTTTTTTCATTAAAGACTTGGGAGAATTGCACAAATGCATTAGGAAAAAAATAATAATCGAACAAAGACAGGCATTTCCCCGTTTGGTGGTCGCCCCGTAAAAACTGCAATAAAAAGGTGGCCTCGGTCCTGAAAGATCTGGATCCAAGCCCCGACCGTGCGCGGGCACAGAAAGCGGGTTTTGATCCGTGAATGAGGCCCGATGCTTTGATAGCTGCTAGCTTAGCAGCAGAGGCCGCAGGCAGACAAGAGGAGGGGGAGTGGGGCTGGACTTATCTCTTTACCAGTAAGCCTGTCTGTCTCTCCTGTAGCCTCCCTACGCCATACATTCCCCTAATACGCTGTATACTGTACGATGCTCTGCTCCACCCATAGCACGACCCTGGGTTTGATTACAAAAATAAGGAGGTGATGAAGCAAGTGAGTACAAAACTGTGCCAGTCACATCACACTCTGCCTGTTGCATCACTTCCCTTTGATTATAGTTCTAAGGAAAGGAGAACACCAGCGATAACGTTTGCTTTCTTTCTTTCTTTCTTTCTTTCTTTCTTTTTTTTTTAACTGTATTCGGCACATTAGCAGCTGAGTTTGAGGTATTAGTTTTTGCATGTCAAAATGGAGATCAAAACCCAAATATGTGTTGCTAAAATTTTGTTGTGGCTTTCAAGTAACGTCAAAATATTCGTATGATCTTGGAAATCATAAAAAGAGAGGTTCAAACATTATGATCTGGGAGGGAAAAGAATCCATTTCGCTCTGCAGTGGGCCCTCTCTGTTCTTCAAAGTTAATTAAGATTCAGCTTTGGTTAACTACTAAGGGTCTCTTATACTGGATCTGCACTCTTTAAATTGGAAATAAGTGCACTCTTCTTTAGCAACACCTTTTTCAATTCACATTTGCTCTGGAGCCTCTTGTATCAATAGAAAACGTAATCACACCTCTCAGAAACAAATAGCCAATGAGAAATCGTTTGCTCTGGAGACTCGATACAAAACAAAAAAGCAACAGCTCTGCTACAAAAGAAGTCAATCAAATGTCAAATGAAGTGGATTTGTTTTGGGGTGTCTCGCATAAACATCAGAATCAGGTAGACTGTTTGGAATAATATGCCAATTGAATAGCAGAGTACCATACCACACCTCAAACTTCCCAATATATGTATTTCTTGAGAACTCAAAAAATATTTCAAAAAATCAAACGCATAAATAAAATTATGTTACACATCTTTTTTCCTTGCTGGACATATTTGGATATAATTCCAGTTTTTCTTTTCTATCTTCAAAATATAGATATATATTAACTTAAAAAAAAAATGAGAGAAAGGTTCAGTGAAATTAGAGCAAAAAGGAACCAGCAACAGAAAAGTGCATTTATTTGTACAATGATTTGCGACTCCTGCACTACCTGCCCTCCTGCTCCCCTGTTGCCTCTCCCTCTCCGGCGTCCGCTCAGTTCCAGCGGAAGGAGATGTGACGGGGTCGGTCGCCTCCCTCCTTCACCAGGGGTTTGTGAAACTCTCGTCCGGCGCGCGAGTGGATGGCCGCCCAGCAGTACTCGCAGTAGTACTGCAGACAGGTGACGTTGGCGCAGAAGAACGGTGCAAACTTCCCGCCGCAGCGAGTTCCCTGGCACTCATCGCACAGCTGGTCATCCAGCACGTATGGCTTCACTTCCACCTGCAATCAGAGGGGGGAGTAATTTCAATTGAGGGATGCTATTTCCTTTCAGTTTGTCAGATGTTTTTTTCAGCAAACTTGGAGGAAATGAAACAGATGGCTACCTGCGAGGTAGGAAATTAATCTGAAAACTTGGTTTCTTTAAAAAAATAACAAGCAGCCGACTGGTATTGTTCTTTAAAGTTATGATCCTTTCAATAAAATCTTTGTTTGATACCATTTGTAGTTGCCAGTTTACCTTCTGTAATCACATCTCTAAATAGCAGCTTTCATTGTTAGTGGCGGGGTCCGCCATTCCCGCCCAGGATTCAAATTGCCTCCCTACAAATGAGGGGTTGACAGGAAATAATGCATGCCCGCAATGCAGCTTACCGTCACTGCTTTTAATCTTATCTCACTGATATCAGTCTCACTGTCCACAAACATTTCCTACTGCTGAGAAATTTCAGCAAAACACAGGGTGGCTTTTAATGTGAAGCAGTCACAAGCAATTAAAAATGTCTTTAAAGATCGTAGGGAGTAGTGAAACAAGGACGAGCTCTTAGAATACGAAGTCAGACTGCACTGTTCACTATTCACTTGCTTTTCCAACTGCTTGGTGATGAGGGACTGTGCTATTAGCCAGTGATTGTCACTAAAGCGCCCCATCTGCAAAATTTGCACACCAATTATGCAAATGGTAAAGCAGTGCACTGTTATTCCAGCATTTTATATTATGATGTTGTCTCTTCACTGGATACTTCTGTTGGATTTCTGCTCTTCTCATCTTGTCCGCTCACCTCTGTTGTGCAGATGTGAACAATATAAGAGTCGATCAGTCATTTTTTTGGCTGCTGGCAACAGCGGCTAAGTCACTGATAGCCTTAGCTCAAAGTCACTGACCAAAACAGCCGTGACACCTAAACCCTTGAACCTCTCTGTAACTTCAGCACTGTGCTCAATAACCTTCCTCCCCCTGGCTGGAACGGCTTTAATTGAATCTGCACTTTATCACTCTGTTCCACTAACGACTGCTTGTTCCTGTTATTTTACTTCTCACTGTAACTGTTAACAGGGCATTGCTATAAATAAGCCTGTGCTCTCATCCAACCTACCCTGTGCTGTAGAAATAAAGGCTGAATAAATAGAAATTAGAAGGAAGTGACACTGAATTCTTTTAAGTTGTTTATGTTGGATTTCATCTAAATCTAACAAGCGTTCTTGATGCTGTTCCTTGCTTCCATTTTGGTTGAATCCAATCTGAGTTTGTGAGAAAACCTCTTCCTCAGGACAAATATCACTAGTGTTGCTTTCGTCGACGGAAAATTATGACTAAATATCGTCGTCAACGAACCTTTATCACGTGACGAGACGAGACGCAACGTAAATGCTGGTCATGTGACGATAACTATAATTAAATATACAAGGCAATATTGTTGACGAATAAAAACGAGACTAAATGTGGTTTGCAAAATAAAAACTCTGCTAAAATGTCTCTTCATTTTCACTGACTAAAACGAGACATGACGAAATGTTACAACGTTATTTCGTCTCATTAAGTCGTGTTGTTATTATTATTTTGCAGTATTTCTGTTTCCTGTGTCTCACTTCAGGGGCTGCCTCAGGTCGCACTGCGCAGTCGCAGGCGACGTCACGGCATTAGTTCCCACTCGCAGCATTATTTAGAAGATGCGCCTGCGGTAGGTTAGCCTTAACGACAGACAACTGACACAGAGAACAGGACCGATGGCCAGCCAGCCGGCTTTGCTTGGTAAAATAAATATGTTGTAAATTCAAATCAGAGCATCTTCGTGTCTGGAATGGATGTATTCTTGAGTCTATAAGGTAACAATAATATAATAATAAGACAACCTTGTTTGAATTGTGAAATGGGTTTGGCTAAAAGAAAATTTTGGTTTTGTCTATACTACTAGGTACTTATACTATATTGACTGGGTTAAATAGAATTGCATTACTAAAAAGAGACTAAAATACAATTTTCATTGACTAAAACTAGACTAAAATGTCATCAGTTTTCATCGACTAAAACTAGAAGAAAATAGTAACGGATAATTCTGACTAAAATAAGACTAAAATGCTCAGACTTTTAGTCGACTGACACTTGACTAGACTAAAAAGAGTATGAACGTGACTAAAACTAATAAAAACTAAAATGACAGCTTGACATAAAGACTAGACTAAGACTAAAATTAAAACAGGCTGCCAAAAAAAACACTAAATATCACTACTGATCTTCTATCAGGAAAAAACAAATCTGTAAAAAGTGCTTCCCTCCTGCACATTCTCGACTAACAGCCAAACAAATTCTGTATGAAGTGCTGCATTTTTCACTCTTTAAAAAAATCTAGGAAGGCTGTCTCTTTTAGCACAGCTCAGAAATGGAACAAAGGCGATGGGGAGTTAGAGAGAAACGGAACAGGAAGTGAGATGTGGGGGAGACAAATGAAGAAAGAAGGGGACCGAAAGGGGAGGCCGAAAAACACTGAGCTCTCTTTGCTTTCCACCCACCCGTTTATCGATTTCTCCATGCTGCAGCTGTACAAAGCGAGCACTGATAGCAGCAATGTAGCTCTGCTGATTAGAGAAGGCGACCCGCCCCGCTCCCTTGGGGTACTTCAGCTCAGGGTCTGTGTCGATGCCAGCGTAGCAAACCCCACCATACAGGCGATCCATGATCATGGCCAGCTCCACTGCAAGACACACAGAACTAGCTGAACAACATATCCACGAAAACACGTTTGACACACAGAAGCAAAAGACACGAACACAATAACAAACATTCTGGCAAATCTGATGATTACATGCACACGAGCACACACACAGGCTTAATACATGACCTCATGGCCGTGTAGCCAGTGAACACAAGCACACCAAGTTGATGAGGGTTGTTGATCTCAGAGCTTAAAGCCGTCAACACAGATGGATTTAAGTTCTGCAGAGTTTGCTGGGATGAATGTAAGAGTAGTGTCAGCTGCTAAAACGGTTGCAATAAAGCAATAAAGGTTTATTTACAGTCTGTAGTGTAAATGTATGCAGTGTAGTGTTCTTAATAGTAGTTCACACGTGCAAACTGGGGGAGGCAATCTTACCTCTTAGAAGATTAAAACAGCAGTTCCTTAATATGTAGATGTGATGCATGTTAATTTAGACCCAAATATTACACAGGGTCATAAAATATTTAATGCACGGCAGGGTCTGATGACCTTGGTCATTACCACAACTAGAGCGCACAAGTCATAAAACACAGCTACCAGCGGTGCAGAAAACATGAACGCACAGCACCACATAACACCGCTATCAGGATAAAAAGGAATTTAATATTCCGCACAGCACAGCGTGCCACAGAAAGAGCATCCTGATAGGAGCAGTGTAGGTCAAAGCCGATTTCACCGGCACAGTGACTTCTTTTAGCTCTACCCTCCAGCAAGTCTGATGTTTATCATGAACACAAGCTGATCACATTGCAGTGTCTTACAGAAAGGAGAATTCTGCTCAAAGCTGGCACATCAAAGATTGGGAAGAACTCAAGCACGAGGAGTGAGGGATGGGTACTTAGCGGTGCTTAGAAGTGATTTTCAGTATGCACATATGCAAAAGGATATAATGCAGAGAGACACTGAAAAGATGACAAGGAACACAAAAACAAGATCCAACCCCCATGTGCAGTATATACTTCAAACATAAGGTGCTGTGTCCACCAAACCAAAGGAGCCCTTTTGAAAATGCCCAGCTGGAGGCGCAGCTATGATACGGAATATATGTGCAAGTAACACGCTGCAAGTACCTAATTTTGCAAGTAGTTTGTGTTGTTTGGATAAAGGGAAGACTGAAGCATGCACAGAGGGAGGGAGGACACACCCGTTGGTCTATGTGGGTTTCTGAGATTTTGTGAACGAGATAACATCTCTGCAAACGAATTGCTCGTCCGATGTTTTGATATTGTATCAACTTGTCCTCCATTGTTGTCTGTTGAAGCTCAACATCTTTCAACTCTCTGCGACCAGAAGAAAACGGCATCGCTCTGTGCTTCAACACACTGCTGGCATGTATGTCATTGTGTAAACAGGCGGCGCTCCCATTGCAAACAATTCCAAAAATCCACTCAGGAAAAAACACTTTGGTGGACACAGCCCCTAAGTGTTACCATTGTCAACACCCATTTGTTGTTAATTTCCCCTGCTGGGAAAAGAGCCTTATCTTACCTGCACGGAGCGGACGAGGGACACCCCCAACAAAGATGGTTTTCCTCGGGTCCAGAGGCTGAGATCCATCCATCACAAAATCGCTGTCATTCAGGTTCCACGGGCGGATCTGGACCTGTCACACACAAAACCAACAGGCTTCAGCTCTAGGAATAAAGTGTACAGTGCACAGTTTAATATAAGCTGCCTGTAAAGTCAAGTAAAAGTCATCAGCACAAGTTTCACAGAGTTCAGTGGACACAGCAAGAGATGTGAGCAGATGGGTGTGTTTGTTGTGTGTTCCCACTGACCGGCTTGTCTTTGATGGTGGGGCTGGACACACAGAGGTACAGTTTGCCGTCCTCCTCAATGCAGGCATCGATCAAAGCCTGCACCGAGCTCTCATCCTGGAACAGCAGGAAGGCATAGCCTACACAAAATACAGCAGAGTTATTCATGCCGCTGGGGACACAAAGTATTGACAAAGAGTCATGTTGGAATTGAGTCCAGTGATTACTGTGACTCCGTCTGATCACGACATTCCGAAATCACAGCAGGAGGGCATAAGCTTTTGCAAACAGGAGAGAAACAGGCCAACAGTCCAGACACGGTTACAAAATGCTTCACATAAAAGTCTGAAGACAAAGCCAGACTGCACAGTTGCACACACATTAATCGTGGTCGTACACCGATAAAAGGCTAACACACAATGCTGTGCTGCAGAATCGCTTCCAAAAACACATCTGACATTTTCTCACGGAGAGAAACAGAGATTCTGATGCAATAACTGAATCTTTCGTGGCAATAAACAGTAAATAATTACGAGACAATACAGCGCAGAATGAGGAAGCCGTGATTTTAACACACCTTTGGGGGGGAAATACGATTTGCTTTCTGCTTTGTGAGGCCAGTCCACAAACAGGTGTCCAAAACGCCGGAAACTGGCTGTAATCTCATCTGAAATAAAGCAGACAGGATGCATATTCATTGGCAGTCTGCAGGCTTGCGTTGCACGTGTTATTTTGATGTCTTATGGTAAAATTTTTCCTCCATCTTTTAAGCTTCACTACTAACCAAGAATGACTGAACTGGCCCAGTAATGAAATCCTTTTGCGACTGCTTTACCTTCATCTATGTCTGGAGGCAGTCCTCCCACAAAGACCTTGCGTGAGTAGCGTTCGACGCGTTCTCCGTTCTGATGCGGAAAGCAGTGTGGAGAGCCCAGGCCCGCGAGACCCTGATCACCGCGCTCATCATCGGGGAAACCGTCCTCCATGGGGAAGAGAGAGGAGTGGCCTGAGGGGGAGAAGAAGGGCAGGAGAGGTTCATTTCCTGAGGAGGAGCACGAGGGTGATAATAACAACTGTACATTAGCACTTTCATCTTATTTCACTTAAGAAGTAATCCTCTTTCCTTTCATTGTTTTCTTCATCTGACAACACTTACAGCATCTTAAGGCATATCAGTAGAAGGTAATCCACATTATTAAGGACACATTCAAACATATGTCTATGTGTTGGAGCGCTGTGTGGCCTTAATACCCAACAAAATGTTGCAGGCACTCCTCGACCCCTTAATAATGTGTAAATATGTTCAAAATCTCAGACTACTATTATGAAAGTAATGCTGTCTGATGGAAAAAACACCCAGTAGGACTGAAGAGTAACATAAAGCACACAAGTGTTAGAGGAGGATCATGAACTAAAAATCGTAGTATAACGGTCTCATTAAAATTACTGAAGGAGAAACAAATATCAAGAAAGACAAGTGGTTATGAGTAAATTTCAGTCGTGTCGT
Source organism: Chaetodon trifasciatus (assembly GCA_037975065.1). Lineage (NCBI taxonomy): Eukaryota > Metazoa > Chordata > Actinopteri > Chaetodontiformes > Chaetodontidae > Chaetodon > Chaetodon trifasciatus. The sequence goes on along the minus strand of JBBMOE010000064.1, from coordinate 1,176,534 downwards.
ATGGAGATACTGCGAAAAAACTGAACTGAGTGCAAAAACAAGTAAGAAATGGACAAACTCGCTCACACATGCAGACACACACGCAGCAAATGTAACGTCCGGTCCGGACACACATGCAGGTTCTCTCAAACACACACGGTAGTCCTCTACGAGCAAGTCTAAATAGTTTCACAGTGAAGTGTGTGTGTGTGCGTGTGTGCATGTGTGTGCTGTAGAGGTTAAGCCCTCGCTAGCCTATTCCTGCTCCCATACAACCTACCCTGAGCTGCTTTATAAAGATTTATGCAAGGGAGTTAGCCTGAGCTTACAGTATGTGCTGTGTGTGAGTGAGTGTGCCTGTACGTATGAGTGTGTGTCCGGCCATGTGCCGAGCCATGTGTCTGCGCTTCTGTAGTGTGTGTAAATCACACACAACTGCGTGCTTTGTGTGCCTCTCTGCCTCATCAACTTCCCCCTAAATGTGACACTAGCAATGATTGTCTGACTTAACAATCTGGCAAAATGTGTGTGAAAATGAGAAAAAGCAAGCAGAGTCAAGCATAACGAAAGAAACACGCAGTGAAGGATGAGATCACGTCACAAGCTCACGGCAAGGCTCGACACTTAAACGATCATGCAGACAAACACGTGACTGGACGGATATAAAGCGCAGCGTTACTAATGAGCAATCATTGAACAACTAACATCACAGCACCGAACAGCGCGGCTTAACATCGCAAAATCAGTCAAAATACTCAGACCTACAGAGTTGGACTTAAACTGGAAAAATGACATAATATATCCACGATTATATTTTACCTCGTCTCCTGCTATAATTCCTGGCTGCATGTGGAATAAGGACAAATCAAAGAAGAGGGTGATTATAAGAGATGCATAATTCACTGTACTGATAACAGCGCTAGGTGGTCCACGACAATAGAGACGTTCCATTGTCTTCCTGCAGGCCCTCGATTTTATTAATATGTTGTGAATCATAATCAGCCTATAGAACTATGACCATACTACTTAATCGACACAGGTAGAGCACAATTTACTTTTTTTTTTGAGTGGAAAGTCTATATTTTAAAGGTCTGTGTACGCTGGCTAAACATTTGTGTAACTTCCAGTTTGGTTTCATGCGTAACAGTGGATGGAGATGTCCTGCCTTTTAATTATGACCCCAATCATATAAAAGGCAAAAGTGAGGTGAAAAAAGAAACGGTCCAAGGACTGAACCTTGAGGCATGCCATAGTTATTCAGGGATAGTGAGGAAGTAGTACGACTAGTCTAGTAAACCCACTGCGTCAGTCAACAAACCAAGATATGAGTCAAATGCTTCACTGACAGAAAAAAGGCTGAAATTCATCCAGTATGTCACTATAACCAGTGGTTCATTAAGTTACCATTTCGTGCTTCTGGATCTGGTCGGCCTTTTCCCGATATGTGATTTGCTCTGCTACAGTCACGCTTTAGACTTTTTAAACAAAACGCATCTATGACAGCGAGCAGTTACCGTTGCAACCTCCATTGTTTCCAATGTAAACATGAAAGCAGCCCTCCGGACAAGAAGGGCAGCAGTAGCACCAGGGAGAGAGAGAGAGAGGACGGCTGCCACTCTGAACATGCGCAGGTGCACAGCAAACTGCTTCTGTCACCTGTGTTTTCCAGGTAGCCACTGCGTGCTCGCCATGTGACCGTGGCAAAGGCAGAAACGTTACCCACCACCATTTTCTACAACTAGACAGCATTCAATCTCAGAGTAATTTAAAGAGTGATGTTTCACATTTTCAATAATTCAGTTGAAAAGTTATGAAGATGGTCTTACAAACGTCTGCACCACCGAATAGATTTTGTGAATGGAAAATTACCCGAATGAGCAATGCACTCATTACTTTCTTTTTGTATAATTCATGCCACAGAAATCCAATTCCTTCTTCTGCCTTATAACACGTCTATAACTCATCTAATGGGTCCATCAGCCCACAATGCAATTCACTGTCACATGAGTACACAAGATGATGCTCTTTTCACTCATTCTATTTAATACGCTCACTGGGAAATTGTGTGTTTTTGCACAGAGCTGAAGTGAAACAAATTAAAATGTGGACACTGGAGAGATGGAAGCATCGACCCATCTGTAAGAACAGGGAGAGGATGAAGAAGTGGCCAGAACGCACGAGCAATAATCCTCTGCTCCCTCAGTGGACTTTCCAACCCAGATGGACATTAACTCTAGGGGGAAGGTCAAAGAGAGAGAGAGAGAGAGAGAGAGAGAAACAGGAAAGCAGATTGAAAGAGAGCAGAGTGCTATAAAAAGATGTGTGACAGAGAGAGAAAAATAGATTGGAAGAGAGAAACAAGCTGATAAAAAGCTGTGTGGGGGTGAGAGAAAATGACAGTGAGTGAGAGAGATCAGCAGAATAAGGAATGTGCAGAGAGAGAGAGAGAGAGAGAGAGAGAGAGAGAGAGAGAGAGAGAGAGAAAGAGAGAGAGAGCTGGTGTGCAACCTCTGAATCCTGCCTATCCGCTGGCACCATCTGTCTCAGGGCTTGATGACAGCTCCTGACCATGTGATCTCACCATGTGACCCAGCGCTCTCGTGAAGAAACTGCTGGCCCTCTCCCGTTTTCACATCCTGGCCTCAAGACCAGACGGCAAAAGCCACAACAACACACTTACACAATGATAGAGGGAATAAGAGGGTCGTGGGGCAAAGGAGAGGTAGCTAAATATCAAAGTGTCGATGTGGAAAGTGCAGCATGTCAGAGGGACATGCCAGATTCTCATTCAGCGTTGGAGAGAGGAAGAGTTATTTATATACAGTTTAACAGCATTCTTGTCTTCTGTGCATGAACACCATGTGAGGACACTACAGTAGCTAGGAAAAAAATGATCTTTCTCCTCTGTTGCATGTCATCTTCCCACTATTTACTGTCCATTTCACCACTGTAATGATCAAACAAAGGCCTAAAAAACAAGAAATTTTTGTTACTAGGCGTTAAGCTAATGCGCATCCTAAGACTGTTTTTCTCCTATGACCCCTCAGTCCATCCATCTATTTATTTCCTGCTTTGAAAAGCCACCACATCTTTGCTCTGTCCACTCACGCTCTTTAATTCCCTTCGTCGGCCATCTACTTATTCGAGGCCGCGTGAAAGGTCATGAACAGAAATGCTCGTTGGCTAAAACTACTGTTAAGAGAGCGAGCATGGAAATGGCAGTTTTTATTTCACGTTGACATTTAACAAAGCAGAGGGGCACTGATGAGGGACACAGAAGGTTTCGGTTGGAGCCAATCCCTGGCAAGCGAGGAGGGCGCGAAGCTTCAAAGTCACCAGACACAAACGATGGAGGTTATCCCACACGACTGAAGCGTCGCCACCTGCAGTATTTAGTATCACTTACATAGAGATTTAACAAAGAACACTGAGAGTCACAAAAGTCACTGCAGTTTGGTGAATCGTACTTAATATATGTCAGCTCAGCCGGGCAGAAACGGGCATGATTTACTAGTTGGTAATGTCGGGTGGGTTGCCATACGTACCATTGAGGGGCAGAGGGTTGTCCCCTCCTGGATGGGGGAACCCCAGACGACCTGCACAGGGAAACACAGAACAAAGATATTTATCGTATTGCTGAATGTGTTAGAGGTTAATTTCCCCGGCGTGGAATAAATAAAGTCTTATGTGACACAGGAAGGGAGAGAGTTTTGATGCCAGTCCTGCATCAGTCTCTTTAAGATCATGATGATGCTCTTGATTACATTATTTTTGCTCGTGGGCAATATTTGAACAACACTGCACACAACGTAGGACATGTAAATAAAAGGGAAAGGTTTTGCTTTGAAAAGGCTGATTAGTCCAGAAGTAAAAATGATTATGTTCATTACTAACAGCGTACATACAGGCTGCGGCTACGACAGATCCGAGCACACTGAGCGCTGCTTCCACATCAATCTCATTAAAGACTACATCTGTGGGCCACCAACTATCTCTCTTCCTCTCATCGACCTCCATTTCCCTGCGTGAGCATCTCTCCCTCTCTTTCTCTGAGCCTCATCTCATACATTTTGTGCCATTTGCCAGGCCCGTCTTTCACGCACACACACCCACACCCACACAAATACATGTTATGATGCCAAACAAGCTTGAAAGTTATGCAAGGCCCGCTTGCTGCAGAGGGATAATGAGATGAAAGAGCTGAAATAGTACAGCCATTGTTATATGGGTACGGACCGCCCTGTGATTGGTGCATTCCGATGCCTCGGTCACATGGAAATCTGCTGGCCCCTCCCCCACACCTCGCCTATTGAGCCTCACAGTGCTCAGCAGATGCGGTGCATAAAACAGAACCACAGAAACCAGGATGGACCACCCGTGGCTTTGTGATCCACTGTACTACACTATACTGTAGATTTCTATACATTCAAGCACGTTCATCACATTATCTGCATCAAAATCCAAATTCACTGCCAGTATAATGCTCAGTTTAATTAAAATAAAACCAGAGGTGCCAACCTAAACCAGGTTACACAGAGAAGCTCACTTCCTCCAGTCTGCACGGCAGAATTCAACAGTTTAACTCCCTCTGTAATTTAGGTTGGTAATATATGTGCCGATAGGTGCACCACCCAAAGTCCATCTGAGTAAAACCCGTCATATTGGATTTTAAGAGCCTTTAATAGTCTCTGAGGAGCAAGTGTGCAAGCATGTAGTCACACCACATCCCTGTGTGTCTGCAGGGTTGTGTGTGGCCGCTCTGTGAACCTTATTTGCATGTTGGCTGCCGACATGTACAGCACAGTAACAGTTAAAGCGCACACACGCACGCACGAGCACACACAAGGCAGCGCTGTGTGTGCGTGGTGGCTGAACAGAGGGATCCTTTCTGTCAGTCAGGACAATGCTGGAAGCGATTCAAAGCCACTTCTACAGTAGACATTTTGCCTCGCCTGTTCCCTGGCTTCATCGCTCTCACTTTGTTCAATATGTTCTGCTGGAATGAGAAATTTGTCCTCTGATTATGTGTATCTAAATGTGGCCGTGCATGCACGCTGTCTGTGTTTATTATGCAGTATTTGAGAGTGCGTGTGTGTGTGTGTGTGTGTGTGTGTGTGTGTGACACAGAGCAGGAGGGAGCAAGAGACAGTTGGCCCAGAGAAGAGTCAGCGCTCAAGGAAAATGCGCTGTAATTATGTTTTTCTTTTTACTTCGCTGTGAGGGAGAAGGAGAGGACTTGCTAAAGTCGCTGCTTCACTTGGCACAATGTTATACAAGGCCGAACTATAATTACGAAAACAAGGAATAAATAGAATAATATCTTGTAGGAGGCCAAGGGCTACAAGACAAAAAAAGGGATAAGGACTAAGGGATGGGATATGGTGTGATGCATCATGTGAACGTAGGAAGGAAGAAAGGAATACTGTATAAAAGCAAATGTGAATCAAACATGAAGCGAATGGCTGAGGAAAAGCATAAAAAATAAGGTCAAATGAGAGGAGAGGAGGCAAGATTAACATGTTGTGATATATTAGATAAAGCGTAGAACGAAAAGATTCATTTGCTGTATCACATATAATCACTGCAGACAGGTCGAACTGTGCTCAACGAAGACAAACAACCGTAACACAAATGGAAATTCATATTCAAATATTACAGGAAGTTGGGGCCAACACTACTTCTGCTAAACTATATTTAATTTCATCATAATTTCAAAACCCGATCTGGTTTGTTTTGTAATGAAGCAGAAGCTTGTGGTTTTCAATTCAGAAGAAGACTTTTGTTTCTGGTGCCAAGCTCTCGGCTCTAACAGTGGCAGGAATCTGCGCCGGCGAGGCTGGAGCTAAGACACCAAAACGTGGCTAATGAGGTAACCTTTCAGTCTTCCTCTCCTAATATTGAGGGAGGATTTACTTTGGTTTGACAGCAGAACATTAGATCACAGCTGGGTGTAGCCGAGCCCAGTGGGTGTGAGGCTGAAATAAACACGAGGTGATAGTGAAGTGTCTGGAGCTCCCGGTTTTCACTCTTCTTGTATTCTGGCCGTGAAGCTGGTGTGCATGTGTGTTTTACATGTGTTTTGTGTAGAAGACGTGCACTTTCTGCATTTACATGTTGGAAACATTAATGCCTTCCTTCCTTTCCTTTCCTAAGTCAATCAATTTCAGGTACTCGGCCCTTTAGGCTGCAATGACTTTAAAAAAATGAGATGGTTGTGCAGGTAAGCCTCGTGGCGTGATGAAATGCTGGGAAATGTGCCTGACAACTTAAACTCTGCTCTGTAGCCAATCAAGCGCCAGTGTTTCCTTTCAAATGTGCTTCAAATAATGATCCCTACCAGAACTACTCCTACAAGCTACTCCCCCTCGACCAATAGCTAATATTGGCCACAGTCCTTTTTGTTAGCTAAGTACTCCCTATCTATAATTACTGTCAGTCACACCCTCTACAATAATAAACAACACTGGCTGCCTGCTGTATTCAATAACCCATTTCTGGGTTACCATTGACCAGTGTTTCCTAACACCATTCAGCCAATAACAGACATCGGCTGGTCTCTATCAATCAATAACCAAAGTCAGGAAGAGTCCAGTTTCCAAAGGAAGATTCTCTTCTTCTGCTAACTGAGTTGTACGATACGAGTGTATGGATTATACACTCACGGGTGATTAACCAACTAAAACTACTTAGATGTACTAATTTATGTACTTTATGTACTTATATTTATTATTTAGACAATACAGCTAAACAGCACCATAAACTAAATTCTCCAAAGTGATCATAAAGTTGAATCAACTCCTCTCTAAAACAGCATGTAAAAATGCACAACAGAGTCCATATGCAGCATATCCCAGGAATACAGGGATTTATATTAACCCACAACTGAAACAGACTAATATCTCTTGACAGGTGCACCTATAGCCTGCATCAGTTTATATGCACCATTTGCTAAGAAGCCAAATGCTTCCTTTTAATTTTCAATGGTAATGTGTCCAAAAAAAAGCCACATTGCAGGCAACGTGAATTCACGTGGACAGACGCAACCGTGCGTCGTCACTGTGTTTCGAAAATTGTCATCATCCTTCAAAATGGGAGGCTCTGCAGCTGTGATCGTTAGAAACCAACGACGGCCAACAACTTCACTTCAGATCAGTGGGAGTCCTTCCATCTCTCTCACAAATCCCCTCTTAAATACAAAGCTTAAGCTCCCATCAGACCTGCATTCTCTCTGCAACTCCTTCTCAAAATGCATGAGAAAGAGGTCATACTCACTGCACTATGCTCACACACACACACACACACACACATGAGAAAAACTTTTTGTTTTTAATTCAAAGTGGGAAGGAGAGAGAAGGAGGAGGAGAGCGGCGTGAGCTGACTGCTACACAGGCTAACCTTTCTTATTATTGTTCATCATAACACCAAAAGAAGACACGGTGTCTACTTGTCTGACCTGAGGAGGAAGTGAAACTTCTCTGCTAAGAACTGAGGCGTTAAATTGTGAATAAGTGCGAGTGTGTGAGCAGCTCTACCTTCACGTGTGATGCTCTCACTGGACGCTTGGCCAGCGAGATACCACACACTCCATCTTTACTGCCTAAAGAGTAGGGTCTCTTAACATTTCATTTTGTACATGTGCTGCCATTAGTTTTTCTATTTATATTTTCAAACACACATACTATGGATAAATATTGTGCACTCTCCAAACAATAGGTAATGTTATGAATAATCTTATGAATAATTACGCAGGGAAATAGGTCATATCTTTAAGTATGCAAGGAGTGACTATTGCTTCTACCTGCGCATCACACGCATGCCAAAAATACTTCAACAGTGTAAAATGAAAGCGGCAGCGTTGCAAGTCGACTGCTTCGCGTTTCACGTTCTTGACTGACAGCTGACATCGTCACCTTTCAGGGTGTCCTGCTCAGCCCTCATGATGTCGATCAGGGAGCTCTCCAGCGTGTTCATGTTGAAGCTGTCAAATGACCGGGTGCGTTCCTAAAGAGAGGAGAGAAAGGGGAGAAACATCGTTTACTTTTCTTTCCCTGCTTCAAAGCTGCGAACAACCTTTCCAGCTGACCACCCGGGCAAGAGCGATTGGATTTATATTCATCTTTTAATGTAACACTGCCTCAATTAACCCACGCCGGCCAAAGAGCACACGCACACACGAGGAGGAGGCAGCATTCGGCTTCATTTACATAAGAAAATATACTGTTTTGCATTCTGACTGCGTCACTCTCTAAACATAGCATGAACATTTGGGACCAAGTTAAGTTATTATTAGAGGAAGCAGCCAGACACTTTTCCAGCTATTTATGAAGGGTGTCCATTCTTTTCTTTTCAGAGAAAAAACACGACAGATCGCCTCATTCAAGGAAATATTTCTTTCTACCTTGGGTTTATAAATCATAAACGTATTGTGAGGGTTTAAATGCATGGTCCTACATCCTCACTGCACAAAGAACACGGCAAAATAAGAAAACACAGGCAGATGCAGACACCGTGACACACTTCTAGTAGATCATAAGGGATGATAAGGATTTTTTTTTGAGTCTATATATTGTTTTTAGGAAAATCCCTCTCATTCTACCTTTAAGATTCTGACATTTTTGGCAATGGCCTAAATAGCAGGAGTGACAAAACAGGAGCGGGCCCTAGTTTCCACAGGAGTCACTGGAACCTCAAGTGATTCACAAACATTCTGCAAAACTGAAGTAAAACTGAGATAAAAGAAGTTGGATCAACCTCATTAAAGAGATTTTACTTTAAGGTCAGTCTCCTGTTCTGGCTTTCTAGCCACCAAATAGGTAGCAGCATGAGTAGCATGAGGATTTTTAAAGGACGCTCCTTTGTTGATCACATTTCTGTTGTCAGCACTTCATTTATCTTTCTCTTATTTCGAACCATAATTCCCCTCTTGTGTGTTTAACTGTTCTGTTTGCAAAGTTAACTGGCGAACGAACTGAGCTGTAAACTCACTCGTTCAACAAGGAAGCATAATAGAAGTCAAGTGTAAAACAAGCAGTAGAAGCGAGCAGGAGTCAAGCCAATTCTTGAGAGACAGCTTTGTCACCTACAACAAGGGCATCCTTGGCATACCGACCATGCTGGAAATATTTGCATGCACACACAAACACATTTAAACATGCACACCCATGCAATGTGTAAACACAGAATATGCGCACGCATCAAAAACATGTGCCCACGCACAAACACACACACACTAACACACACTCCAAGTGTCATGCTGATAAGGCTTCTGTCTCGACTCCACCTCAGCTGAACAAAATATGCAGCCGCTGACAACAACTTGTTAACAAACTGATAAAATATCTTCGTTCCCCTCTTGCGAGAATAACCACGACTCGGGCAGACAACGCTGCTGAACAAGACCACAAAACCAAATTCACATCCTGCTTGTTTACATTTACAGTTAAAGGTCTCCTGTGGCCACAGCATCACGCGATTGTCTCATTCGTCTGCCTCTTCCCCATTTTCCCAGTCAGTCATTCTCCAATGCATGCTACCTTAAAAGCAGAAATATCTTAAAAAAGATTTCTATTCCTCATTTATGCGTCAGAGATCTCACGCTGCGCACAGCTACAAGTTGCTGAGCACCATGACTATGTTTAGTCACGATTATTTTTTTCTCAACTGTCTGGTCACGACTGAAATAAACTTTTTTTTCCCATACTTGGTTGCACTAAAGTACAATGAAATACTTCAATAATGTCAATTGTAGAAACCATTATTTAACTATTTGCAGAGATGCTGTCAAAACAATACTCTAAGCCAGCCATGAGTATTTTATGTAAACACATCGGTGTGTATGCAGTCATTTCTAAAACACGCACGAGCAGTTTAACACCAGCAAAAATATGTAACTCCGGGACAGGAAGAAGGAGAGCCTGCTGCTCTATAAACATCCACGCTTGTGAAATATCAATGTCAGAAAATATCTCTTGAGCTCAGTTTTTGCTACAAGATTTAAGGCAGAAAAACATCCCCTAAAGAGCTGACTGAGCCTGACAAGATGCTGACAGACCAATCAGGGAACCATAAGCTTTTAGATGATGGCAGGACTCACAGTCTCTTGAAACTTACAAACCTCGTGAACAATAAAGTGTTGAAGATAACAAAGCTGCAACAGCTTCTAAACTTTATTCAGCAACTAAATGTGGCGCATGTGAGCCACTGCCGTGTTTATCCGGTTTTAAAAATCTGCAGCGAAGACCAGGCTCAGCCCAGCGAGTCCGTCCTGTCAGCCGGAGCAACAGCTGACACGGAGGTCTGCTTTAAAAAGAGATGTCATTTGTCTAATGAAAAGTGCCAATTGTGGGCTGATGTTGCCAGGTTGACACAAAAATGAAGCACTAACATTAAACAATAGGAATGACGCATGACACTGAGTGAAAGCCTGTTAAATAAGCGAGCTGTGAGCCAAGGTCAAAAGAAAGCCTCACAATCCTGACGCAAGGTAATACAGAATTTAATGTACAGCTTCATGTCAAATTCGCTGCTCCTGAAAAGCCTGAAAAACTTCCTGACATGGACAATGTATGATCAGCTCTGCCCTCGACTTGACTGATAATGGACAGGCCTTGCACAACAAGAATTACCCAACGTGTCTGTCAATCTGTAAGTAGCTTATTTGTACAGCCAGTCGCCACTTTGTCTTTGAAACAAATGCATCTATGCCTAACCTCTCTAGTATTTATCTAGTAACCAGTTCGAACTGCTGGCTGATGTCAGTGGAGAAAGCCACCATGGGAAGAAAAGCTCACTGCATATTACACCATGAACTCCACGGGGGTCAAATGCTACAGAGTTCAAAAAAACAGACCTGCGTCAGTGAACCATGTGACGAAGGGTCGGCCAGGCGGGCAGCTCACTTTTTCATCTACTGTCTGGTGTCTGCAGCAGCTCCCAAAATTCAATAGCTACTTTCTACTATCTGATCAGCCAAAGAGCGTGGTTGGATGTCTGCCACAGTGGCTGATGAAACAGCCAAACTTCCCAGCTGTAGCCAAAATCTTACCAGCATTCTGGCTGGTTTAGATTTCCCACACTGGCTGAAGGAACATGCTAAAACAGAGCTGACATGGTAAGAAGAACACACCCAGCGCACACTCTCTCCCTCAAAACAAATATCAACACAGGGATATAGGCCAGATTATGTTGACTATTTTCTCATATCCGCCTCAGTATCTTATGTGGACTTAGGCTATTGCTTTAGGTCAAATACACCCAGCGTTCAAAGACAGGGGAAGCAGAAACAAGTGGCGGACTGATTACTGTGGGCAGTACACACCGCGAGTGAGTATATCCTAGCACAGGCAAGCACACGAACAAATAGGCAGCAGAAAACTGCAGTATTTCTGGGATCGGCTGCACTTCTAGTATTTAAGGTATGTCTGCGTTATACCTGCTTCTGTGCTTTAAAAATTAAACACTTTCATTGAAGGTGAATGGCAATTTATTTTGTGATCAAAATGGACTCAGTAAAGCAAACATGAAGTCTGGATGGCGCTCTGCAGTTGCTAAGCATTAGCCAGGAGAGGTGCAGACGGTGATTAATCATCAGATTCGTGCATCCCTCTCTTCTCAACAACTGGCCAGCTGAACGGCAAAGTACTCATCCCTGACAGATTGCAGATTACGCACACACACACACACACAATTTACAGTGCAGTCCATGTCATGTGTATCTATGAAAGCCTGCCCACGCTAACCCAAGGCCATAGGTATAAACACAGCAGACATGGCATGACATACTCTATTATTTGCGAGCAAAGGTGAAATGTAGTCTCGTGTACCTGGATAAACGGGAAATAAAACGCATGACGTTAGTGTGGTTAAAGCTGAAAGGATTTCAAAGGTGAGACACACCCCTTTAGTGCCGGGCCTGTTAGGAGTCGCGTCGCCATAACTGAATGTTTGAACCCTGGATCAAAAAATGTCGACTGAGCTGATCTGCATCCAAGTTGCACTTAGATTAGATTCAATTAACCTGGCATTTAGGTTTATGAAGTTTTGTTTTCCAACAAAACATTCTGGTCAATCCAAGGTATGAACTACATTTAGTCTGCATTCAGGCATTTGCTTTAAGGGGCAAGACCACAGTTCCTCATATAAACATATTGTCAATGATATGAAAAAAAGTATTGTGATCACCTGGGATGAATACAGAATATACTGAAAGATTACTTCTTCGTGAGCTTCACCTGGAGTCATGTACAGTGGATGCTAATTTGCCTACTTTGCCAATGCTACCTGAACTCTGAAGAACACTAAATGCTAATATGTGTGAGCATGCGTTAGCACATCAGTCATTTGATGTGCATAACACAAGCTGGCTAGGTCATACTGACAAAATAAGTAGTCAAAAGTACAGAACCTGACTTGCCAATCCGGGTAGAAAACATGATTAAAAAAGCTGCTTTTCTGCAGAGTCGTCACCACCTTTGTGCAGGTTTACACAGAAATCAATGGCTACTGGGACTTTGATGTGCATCATATGCTGCTGGTGCACGCTGCCCTGCTTTGCCAGTTCAGTCTAACATCATGAGCAGAGACCACTGCGAATAACCAGCAAAACTTCAATGCCTTAGTACCATAAGAATTTAAGTCCTAAATCAGGGCTACACCTAGCCACAGCAGTGTTCCAGGCTGCTTATTTCACAAAATTAACATTCACAAAATGAAACCTTTCAAAGCTGCATCTGATTAACTGTGAAGTGAAAAAAAAGGTTGAAATAACAAAATAGACCAGATTGCCTGTAACAGCCTCCTCTCACGCTGAAGTTTTAATCGAAAGCACCACAAAACAGGGCAACCTCCACCAGCGTTTAATGGCATGTAGGGATGTAAAGAATGATTAAATGCAGCATGCTGAGGGTGATTAATTCAAGCATTAATCTTCCATGTCACCTGCCTGTTCATGAAAAATGAAAGTTGAGGAAGGGTGAAAGAGCGGAGAAACTAAGAGGACACGAGGATATATGGGCGCAGTTTTCAGGTTTTCACAGGTTGGAAATGAGTTCGACATTCACTTCACACTCATTGGTGGGAAGGTTTCCATTTTTCCCCTCGCTTTTTGTGCTCTAATCACATCCGTGAGACAACAGGCAGAGAGAGGAAGCCCGAAGCAAAGAAGGGAAGGGGAAAATGGCAGATGAAAGAAAGGGGATGATGGAGAGAGGGAGAGCAAGTACTGAGGTGAGGCAAAGTAAAAAGAGAAGAAAGGAAGGCAGGAAAGGGAAGGAGGTTGAGCTTTTGATGCTTGCGATTATGGTTCTTCCTGGTCAAAGTATTTCAAAGACCTGCTATGACATTAAATACCCCCAGCTGTCAAAAACAACCTATTACCCAGTGTTGGCTGAATGGCTGAATGGAGTGTGTATTTGTTTGTGCATTTGGGGTGTAACAGGAGTGACAGAGGCAGGGGTTCCAGCACTATTTGCGCTGCTTGAGGGATTAAACTGAACTGACTCCGTTATTGTATGCAATGAGCTGGGCTAAATAAAATATGACACCTCAACATAGACTCTGCTTTGTCTTCTTCCTTTGTTAAGACACATGTGCAGGAGACATAGACCAGGGACTAATTAGGGCTCATGCACACATGGGCATGTGCACATACACACACACATGCACACAAGCTCTCTTTCTTCCTGTTTCAGAGCGTCTGTCAAGGGTGTGAGAAGGGCACAATGAGGCTGTATGAGCAGCAGAGTTATGTGCTTGCCAGCACAGCTCAGGCCGCTCATTAGTCTAAAAAAACCCTTCTCTCATTTAACACCAATGGCGCAAGGACCAGAGGTAATGGCTGAAACCTTGGGCTCTGACAGCTTAATGGCTGAGAGTTTGTTTGTTGACGTACATGGATGAAGGAGAATGAGCATAAACACGAGAAGCAAAGCTACTTGAAAAGAATGAAGCTGCTTCCTTCAAGGTAAACATGTCAGTCTCAACGTGGTTCCTGTCCTCATCGTGGAAGTCTGATGACAAACATGAGCAATGACTGCATGATTCCTTCAGTTTTCCAACTGATGCTTGACATAAGACCTGTCTGATTAGAGGTCCATTTAAACAATCAGGTGCTGAAGAGAGGGAGAATACTCAAGTCAGACAACAGGTGGTCAACCATTCCCCAGAAGAGGTGGTTTAATAACGTACCTTCATATAACAGCACTGTAAAAGGCTGCAGTATATCCAAGCTACACAAACAGTGAGGAGGGAGCTGTAACCAACAGTTACCCAAGTAGCTTACTGAGACAATATCCTGCCCTGGCTTACTCGCCCTCAGGCCCTGCAGGTCACTGGCCACATTCACCGATCCGAATCAGCCCGGTAAACCTGACACAGCAGCACACCTCTGACCTTGCATTTCACAGGTGAGGAATCGGGGAACAAGGAACGAGAGGACATTTGCTTGGATTTCCTCTGGGTGCTCCGATCTCTTCCCACAGTCCAAAAACACGTAGGTTAGGTTAATCTGCGACTCTGACTTGCCCGTACACTGTGAATGTGAGCATGAATGGTTGTCTGTTCCCATGTGTCAGCCCTGTAATTGACTGGTGACCTGTCCAGGGTCTACACCGCCTCTCGCCCAATGTCAGCTGAGATTTGCTCCGGCCCCCAACCACCACCACCCCTGCGATCCTCAAGGATAAGCATGTACAGCTAATGGGTGGACGGATGGATGGATGGAGGGATGGAAAGCAAGAAACGCAAGAGAGGACAAGCAGGAAAGGCTTTCCTCACATTCAAAAAGTACACATTTCTGGACTAATGCTAGTTTCTAGCTGATTAGTGTACTAGCAGTTAGCAACAGTGTGCCTGGCCTGGAGCCCATCCCAAATACTAAAGCTGCCTTAATACAGCAGTGGCCCTGCGTGCTGCAGCAACAGCCACAGCGCTGGAACATTTTCTCCCTCTGTGTGCCACAGTGCTGTACACCACTTTGGATAAAATATCCACCAAATGCCATGCAACTTTGTTCTCAAATTGCATCTACAAATTTGCTCTTACACACGCAAATGAATGGCATGGCCCAAGGCGATCACAAGATCCCACACTCCATAAAAGTAGGCAGAGCACAGGATCTTTGCTTTAGCAGCTAGCTGCTTGCACCATACCAACGAGCGGCATATTCCTATTTTAACGCGTGTTCCATCTGTTGAATAGTATCTAACTGCAAATGTTACAGAAGTGCTACTTCATGGGAGTCGACTACTTGTCTCTGTAAAGTTGCGTGTCACAATCACATCTAACCCAAAAGGGTAAAAAAAGAACTAACTCTGCAATGTACCAACTCTGACTGTACACAAGCGGAACAACGGGAATTCTAAAGCAAAGGCCACTGATCCTTCATCTGTCGTGTCACTGCTAGAATGGAAACTTTGTGAGGCAGTTGGCGAAAACTTATAGTGAAACATTGTGACAACAGTTCCTCATGGGGTCTGTTTAGCTCAGAGTTACAGGACCTACGGTATTTCAATTACCAAACCTGGGGGCGCCTTGTGCAAGGCAACATGTGTCATCAGTCATCTGAACAATGCATGATCTTGACAAGCACCATTTTGAAAAAAACATGCAACACAATACAATTGGAGTGAATGAAAAGACAATGGCCAACAGATCTTAAAGACTGAACTACACCGAGGGGACAGCTGACAACTAAACTTGACACTTGGTTGCTTGTGTAATAATTTAAGAGTGGTTTCTATAGGGACAGCTTCAACGCTGCAACACGATCTATAAGCTCACACCAAAATGACACAATTTCCAATTCAATTACGGAGGGTGGAACAGTACCATCAGCTTACGGTTCAGAAAAACACAAGCTATATGGTTCACAAGCAGGAAACAAACACCTTAGTCAAATAACATGCAGCAATATTTGGAAGCAAAATTTATGTCAGTGGAAGATATGAACATAAGCAAAACTATGCAGATCCACATTTGGCAGCTCGAAGTGAGGCAAAAAGGACTCGGCTTGGGTGAAAAATGTTCAACTTGAGCACACATTTGCAATTATGCCGAGCTCCGCTGCCCTCTGAACGCACAGGTACAGGAGCAGAGAGGACAGGCTCTGGAGGAAAAGCAGAGTTATTAGTAAGTTTTGAAATGAGTCCGGCTGACACGTCACACAGAGACAATGCTTGTAGTCACAGCAAAGATGTCGACTGTGAGTCTGGTCACCTCACACCCAACAATTACAAGGCCAGCAGTTAAAGGGTTCAGTGTCAATGTATATTTCTTTACAGCCCGCTTCATGTTTTCTCTCATCTATAGCCAAATTATCAATTCCTTGCTCTTTGTAAATGGGTTACCCTTAGGTAATCAGTCACACACACACACACACACACACACACACACACACACACACACACACACACACACACACACACGCGCACACAGTAAGGCCATTTTACACCCATCCTCCATCTGCCCTTGCAGTATCAAGAGGGCAGGCGGACATTCTCCTTTGGCTGATCTGATTCAACCACAAGGCAGAGCAAACATAGCACAGCTCCAGCAATGCTAGCTTTAGCTTAAATCTGTAACAGAGGGGACTCACCACTGCTCAAAATGGATGTAGATGCACAGTTCAGATGAAAGAGAATCCGCTAACAGAGCTAGGTGCTAGTTCCATCTACACCCCTTTTTTTAATGTAGCATCTGCAACCATTTACTGTTGCTGAATTTTTTATTGAAATATGCTGGTTGTAGGACTGGATTTTAGCACAATATGACTCCAAAATATTAACAAGTATTAGGCTCTAATGATTTCCAACAGGTCAGATATGAATCTGACCCCCTGACTACCAACAGCAATTAGGGTTTAGCTCATGGTAAATAGCTGCTCTGAGGTAAGCTTTGCTACTTATTCAGCAAAAAGTGCCCAAGACATGTCAAGACGTGTCAGAACAACGTCCTTGCTGTTTGGCCTGTGGTGCACTGTGAGTCATTAATTGCATGCAGAGATAAGGAAATGCTTAGAAAGGTCACAGCAAGCATCCGTTTCTAAATTTTAATTGGGGTAATTTGCTTGTTTGGAGGACTTTAGGTTTTTAGGCTCAATGAAAATAGAGATTATGACTTTGACTCGCCCCATGGATAGGCATGGTCAGCAAATGAAGTACCCCCCTACTGGTGGGGTCTTAGGCCAATTAGTAGTGCTGTTAGGCTATTGACAGTCTGCTGAAACAACAAAGTCTAGCAATCATTCAGACAATTACTCCATCTAAGATGACATTGGGAACCAATGGTAGCCAAGTACTTATGACTGGCCAGAAGTTAATTTAACAGGGCAGAGGGAACAAGGCAAAGGACATGCAGCGCACTTTAAGAAGCCTTTCATCAGGACATGAGGCCTAGCTGGGCCTGTAGCAACCTTCCTCTCTTCACCCCCGCCTCCTTGTAACAACCGACGCAATCAATCATGAGATCGATCAATAAAATGAATTTATCTCCATGCTCCCGTTACTTCTTTCCATCAATCCTATCACCTGTTTTCTGCATGTGATAATACAATTATTTGAGCCATCTTCATTGTGTGTGGACCCGGCTATCAAAATTACACTCTGAATAGGCTGGCATTTTGAGAACGAGTTGCTAGGCTATGGCAGCCATGACCCGGGTGATTAATAAAGCGGTAATCCTGAAAAATCATTAGGCATTAGGCTCGGGCCATCAATCTACAGTATTACCTCTTTTTTTTCTTTCTGTGTGTGTGTGGCCGTGTGTGGCCGTGTGTGCATGTGGCGAGAATAAAATAAGCCCCACGGTGACGTCTTCTTGTTCACTGGTGTATCTAGATTTTTCTTTACATCTCAGTCTCTGTCAATCTTGTTCGTCCATTCCTGCCACGGTTCTCCCCGCGCCATCTCTCGCTTTCCCCATTTCTAACCACCCTCTCCCACTTCCATCTTCTTCTCCCCATCTTGTTCTCTCCATCTACAACGCCTCCCCCGACTCCCCACGCACCCCACCCCTCCCTCCAGCCCCTGAGCTTGTATATGTGGCACACACCACTGCAGTGACAGAGCCACATTAGTCATCATCAGGGACGTACAGCTGTGGAAGTACAGAACCCAAAGACTGATTTCTAAGCTAACACGGCAACAAATGCTTCATGTAAATCCATGCCCTCCCCCCATGTCTAAAAATAGCTGCTATACCACATACTGTAATAAAATTAAGAGCTAACATAAATGGCACACCAAGGTTTAATCATTCAGGCAGCGAGCAGTCACTGTTGAAAAATATTAACGCACAAAAAGCTTGAACAAACAGAGTGCATACAGATAAAACAGCATATTGTGTTAGTTAATAAAAGGGACAGTATGTGAGAATTATTGCTAAATCACACAATGAGACTATCACAGGCAAACTGACCTGAAAGGGGAAGATGTTATCACTGCGGCCGACTCCATCATCTATCCAGGACTTAGGGTTGAAGCCTGCGGGACTGTTTCGGGGGTACTTCTGGGATGCCACATGGTTGTTGGGGAAGGTTTTCTTCAATGGAGAGATAGAGTTGATGGGGGTCATCCCTCCGTTCAGCCCTCGGCGATAATCTCTGCCCTGAGACCCTCCCCAGCCGCCGCCACCACTACCATAGCCTCCTCCGGGACTCCAGGAGGTGGAGGAGCCAGGGGAGGGAGAGGGGCTCTGGTAGCTGGCTGGACCCCAGGGGGACGGGGGCTTGTTCAGGCTGTTGGACAAATGCGGCAACTGGCTGAAAGCCGGATTCCTGTGCGGAAAAGGCGGTGGAGGGTGTGGAGAGGCCGGGGAGCGCCGATGCTGCTGGTGTTGGTTGTGGGGATGCTGGAAGTGGGGGTGTGGCGGGGGAGCCGGGTGGTGCTGGGACAAGGCCGCTGCCGGTCCGATCTGGGGGGAGAAGTTCCCACCAAACCCTGGACTGACGTGGTGTGAGAAGTTCTGGAACAGCAGGGGCCCATTGTTAGCAGAGGCCGGGTTGAAGAAGCTGACGTCCTCATTGATGATGGTTGATGGCGCCGGTGGGATGGCGGCTGACCAGTTGTTGAAGCCAGTAAGTGATGACGAGGTTGTACTGGACTGGACTGGGCCAGTCCCTCCAAGACCAGAGGTCTCCTGGTAATCAAAGCCTGTCAGGACAGGAGACTCGAGACGTAGCTGCTTCTCCTTTCCATTACTTCCTTCAGACACGCTGCTGTCTGTCTTGGCTTCTTCTGACCGGGCTTTTTCCAGTTCTGACATGATCCCACTACCACTTCCACCCTCCTGGTGACTCCCTGGGGACAGCTGCTGCTGCTTTTCTTGCGTTTCTTGCATTTCCTGTTGCTGCTGCGCTTTGGGCTTCTCTGGGCCCCCCAGGATTTCGTCTTGCACGCTGTTGTGGGTGGCAGAGGCAGGGAAGAGCCAGGGAGAGCCTCCCGTGGTGCCATTCCCTGCGGCTGTGGTGCTGTTTATGAAAGCAGCAGGGCTCTGCGACACATTTTGGTGGTGGTGTGGGGGCTGCAGATGCGGGTGGATTCGGACTGGGAATGCAGACTTGTTGCCAGTGTTGTTTTGAACTAGGACTCCAAACCCGTAATCCCCCATTTGTTTTCTCCCCCCACACACAAATGCTATCCCGTGATCGTTTGGTCCTATTGAGAGAAGAGCACACAGGATGGCATGCACTGAGTTAGCAGTCAGCCCCTCTCAGTCCATTATAGATCAAGGGATTTGGAAACAACTAGGTGATGGCCACAGACATTTGACATAAAAGATCTTTTTTTGGGGTTTGTTTCACTCCCTTAGAGAATTCCTAGACATATGACAATCACACAACACTGTCGTGAATGAGCTCATTCTTGCACTGAACAATCTACCCTTATTACTGGGCAGTTGAAAAAGTCCAGACAGTGAACGTTACATCTTTAGCTAATTTTAACCCCGTGACGTTGCCAGCTTGTAAGTCTACAGCTGAGCCGCTGGCAGACACTAATGTAGCTGCAAACCCTGCTGTGTTTAGCCGAACTCGTTCTCCGTTTGGAGACGGTTTCCTAACGCAAACCAACTGACAGACAATCAATTGCCCGCAGTATAACGTGAAAGAGAACACAGTGGTACAAAACGTCAATGACTGTTGAACATATTAACAATAACCGAACATAAGGTTCAGAAGAAAAAACACTCGACCTTGTTTGACAGCTGTCAGGAGTCTATGGAGAGTCCAACCTCAAAATTGATCAGAAATACCATTAACGTTGAGTTAAGTCGAACACTTTCTTACTTTAATCAAAACAAGTCTAACGGTTAGTGTCACACGTCAATGTTCACTATCAACGTTACATTTTTACACTTGAGTTAACAGTCGACAGTCGGGTTTAAATCAACAAGACACGTTAGCTGGCCAGCTAACATTTCCATTCGCTGCTAACGTTAGCTAGCTAGCTACTAACCGTTAGCAGAAATGCTAGCTAGCTGGACAGCTTCAACACAGGCGGATAAAATTTCTTTTCACCTTCTGATCACCACCTTCGACCTCGGCGATGTCTTTGTCGAGATGCTCCCCTCGGCTTGAAAGCAAGGTGGTGTCCTTGAAAAAAATCAGTAAGTCAGGCAAAGCTTTTCAGAGGCGATTTTATAGCTGACTCGTACAGTGCAGTCGGTCAGCTTTTTTTTTCTCCCTTCTCCTGACGTGTCCTGCCTGCTCAATGACACAGCTCTCTATCTGCTGCCTCTAATCTGAACTGTATAATCAAAGAGCTTTGTTAACGTGGCAATGTGTGAAATATATTCGGCCGCGGTTCTTTCACAACCCTTATACGATCGGTTTCATTGTTCGTTTGATTTCAGTATATTTTCTCGCTAAGTGTCTTTCCTACAGAGCCAGCCGATTCCTGTGCGCTTCTTGGCTGCCCCTCTCTCCTGGAACCGACCGCGGCCGAATGACAGCGAGAGATCAGCCGAGACACACTTCCGCTTCTGGCACCACCCTTTCCACCGTGACCACGCCCCCGAGAGCCACACCTCGATATGCGATTGGCCAGCTGACCGGCAGCCTCGCCCAAATTCTACAACAGTTAACGGCCACGCACCAATAACATACTCATGCCATCCATAAGTACTGCCCACTGAGGTCGGGGATGGTGAAAAAATGTTAAAAAAAAAAAAAAAAAAAAAATTCCTCCCAGCACGGTCCTGTCCTTTCACGAAGCAGCCGGTATCAGGTCGTGAGAAAACCGAGATACCCAACCCTCCCCCTCCAAAGGATGGGAATGCATCAGAAAAAGAGCATCCTTGGCCCAAGATTTTTGATCACATGCTCCTTCACTGTAAATGTGGAAGTGAAACGGGAGCGTATGGCATCATTTCAGTAGATGTTTTTGTTGTTTTGTTGTATCCCCTTTTCTAGATTAAGCCTATTTCTACATATATATGGATTCCATATGCCATAAATTCTACTTTTATGATAGATAGATAGATAGATAGATAGATAGATAGATAGATAGATAGATAGATAGATAGATAGATAGATAGATAGATCATTTGTAGTTATACAGTCATTCTTTCTTTAATTCAAAAACTGGCCCACACATATATGTATATACTTATACTATCACTTGAATTTACCATATGCAAACACTGTCAAGCATAAGCCTGCATGTGAATTTTCCTCAAATGGTATTCCACGTGCTGCACATGTGACACATGTTTCATTTCTGATATATTTCTTTTGTATATCTGTACTTCTACATTGTCTATAAATCTTCATTATTTAAAGGTATAGTTTGACATGTTGGCTTTTTTCAATTTGAAGATCAATTCCAGCAATTCTCATACTGTTAAATATGAGGCTACAGCAAGGCGACCATTAGCTTAGCATAGCATAAAGACTGGAGACAGGGGGACATTTATCATATTCATTGCTGAGCTAGCCAGGCTAGCCGTTTTCCCCTGCTTCTAGTCTTCATGCTATGCTAAGCTCACTGCCTGCTGGCTATAGCTGATATTTAACAGACAGATATATGAGAATGCTATTGATCCTCTCATTTCCAAAAATGTTGAACTGCTCCTTTAAATAATCCTCCTCTTTTATTGAAAACCTATAAGCATTACCACTATTCCCTGCACGCACATTTTTCTATTTAAAACATAGTTTTAATCTTAATATCTTTCAGTTTCTGTACAGTACATCACACTATTTTCAGCTCCATATAACCCATGTAAGAGTAGCCTTCTTTCTACTTTGCCAGATGTGCGACCATTTCAACCCTCTTTCCTTCACCTGTCCACACCAGTCCCCATGTCCTCCTCTGTGTCCTTCTCCCCTGTACGGTCATTATCACCTCGAGGTCATCAAACAGCTTTGACTCTGTCAGTCTCACCGACCCTTAACTGGCAGCGTTACATGCAGCCGCAAATGGCTATCTAATAAATCTGTCACTTCAAGTCCAGCTGGGAGAGAGTGATAAATTAGGGAATCCGTGGTGTTCTGCATTATTAAGTGTGTACAGAAAGGATGAGCAGGCGATGGGGAGGTGGATGGCAGGTATTGGCAGCGATAGGGAGTGACCGGCTTAAAGTAATCCGATTAAAAAAAATAGATTACAGATGTCTGATAGTAACACTATTCACATTTAGCATGCAAAATGGTGCAAGCTCTGCAGATACCCTCACATGCGATAGAATTTGGAGGCAAAAAAATGTGAATTTTGAGTCATTTTTTTGATGCTTACATAAAAATGATATCTCCACGTACCTAAAAGAGACGACAAATATCAAACTTTAATGTCAGTCTGTCCTGTTTTTAACTATTCATCGAGATCATTCCCTTAACCATATTTCTGGTAACTGTAAGACATTAAAACTTCTCCAAATTTGTCCACCACAATAGAGAACCAAAGTGATTTTAAGGGAGATTAATGACATTTTAGAATGGGGCAGCACTAGACCAAAACTCTATCACTTCTAGATAAGCTCCATTTAAATGTAATATGAGACACTTGTCATGAACGTTCGTCATCAGAAACTATGACTGTCTGAAATCAGAGTGCAAAATATTCTGTCCTCTTTATCTTCTCTGGAATAATACAATTCCAATTATTTAATTGTCTAATGATAATGATATAATGAGGCAAGTCTTTTTCCCTGCATTGCTTTTTAATCAGTGTAATAGGTCCAGCACGACATACACAGTTGAGCAGCTCCAGCCTAACATCATGATCTGTTCATTTCTATTTGTGATCTCCATTGCCTTATCCTCCTTTTTCAGTGCCTGTTCTGTTCCACAAACAAAAGTGTTCAAGTGAAATCTTAATCAGACAACGGAGGGCGAGAATCAGCTGGAGGACGGAGGTAAAAGTCCTAAATATGCTCCACCTTTACAGTATCTCCTGCACAGGACAGAGTATTCCTCTCACAGTGTGGTGGATGATTAGGCAGAGTGCTCTGTACAGTAAATGGATTTCTAGGACAGAATAACCGGTCTTACTGGCCTCACTGAGACGACAACACCCTCACTTCCTTCTGTCCCTTTCTCTGTCTGCCTTTCACTCTACGTCACATTCACACAGATTGCAGAGGGGAAATGGCACATATCATTAAATAATTCATGCCACCTATAGGTCTACAGTTTCAGCCCAAAATGTTACTGTGTTAGTTGTGGCTAATTGCCACTTTTAGCGTGTGTTCTCTCTCTGGCAGTGGTTTTGTGTGTGCTCTGGATAGGTGCTATGAATAAAACATTGAATCCATTAAAAAATTAATCGCCTTTTTACCTTAGGCATAATTATGGTGCAGTTCTTCCCAGAGTGCATTTGTATGTGTGCAAATGTGCACATGCTAAGCTCATAACTCAAGTGTTGATTTATATCTTCTTTGAACATTTAGGGAAAAAATGGAAAAAACACATAGTGATCCATCTAAGTTTTCCAAGTTAACATTTGGGAAATACAAGGATTTGACCTGACAGCAGTTGTATTTGTGTAAATTATGTAGATGTTTGCATGTGTGGTGTTTGAGAGAAAGACGGACAGGTTTGAAGGATGTAACAAAGCCTTGTGGTGTGCCGTTGTAGGGTCGTGTTTGTGTCCTATGAAATATTCAGATAGTGTACATGTTGCTATCTAAACGGTGTAGACATGCTCCTGGGTGGCTTTGGACCTCTGGGTACAGGGTGGAGTGGGAGGGGGGTGAATTAGATGATGCAAAAAGCACACATGAAAGAGGAGGATGAAAGAGTTGTGGTCAGTGAGGATCAAGGATAGATGCAAAAGCAAACGACAGTAGGGGTGTGTGAAAGCTGCGATCGGAAAGGCCTTATTAAGAAAGACTAAAGCATAGATGGTGTCGTTTTTGGTGTGTTTTAAATGCCTCAGACGAGGGTTTCTGTTGTGTTACATTCAGTTTCAACACCGTTGAATATAATCTTCACACACAAAGAAGACTTAACACGTGGCAGAGCTTCAGGGTGTTGTTTAATATTTGTACCATATTCCTATTGAGCTCAGTCATTCATAATCATTGATAACATAATTTTAAATATAAGTAAAAAACATTATTGTCCACTTTTTGTATCAGAGTGCCACTCCTCAGTGTTTTTTTTTTTTTTCTGACAGCCTGAGACCTTTCACATCCTTCATCTGTCCAGTGTATTTTGTCCTGTTGTGCAGTCCATGGGGACTCTATACTAATTAAGCCAAAGAGGTCTCTGCCGGGTAGTGAGCCAGGATGACTGTTTCAAAAAGGATTCATGGGCCGTGTGTGTGTGTGTGTGTGTGTGTGTGTGTGTGTGTGTGTGTTTGTGTGTCACGAAGGCCAGGCTGATTTCATGACTCCACTGGGTACAGCAGGGATAATAAATTACAACAGAGCAGCAGCTGGGGGTCTGTGAAGTGAGTGTCAACGTGTGTGTGTGTGTGTGTGTGTGTGTGTGTGTGTGTGTGTGTGTGTGTGTGTGTGTGTGTGTGTGTGTGTGTGTTTGTGTGTGGGGGGTGTGCGTGTGTGGGTGTGTGTCTGTCTGTCGGTCTGTCTGTCTGCACACTAGATTGAGCAAATATGTAGTTAAGTGAGTTAACACATATTTCAAAGTTCAACATTTTGCACTGTAGCAAAACTGGAAAATGGGATGTTTGACTCATTTTCAGTCCTCAGTTGTATCTGATCATGGCGCAACTTCCCAAATTTAAAAAGGAAAATATGACAGTTGCTATCAAAATGGTCAGCCTTTTAAAATGTGCTTAACAACTTGAAAACAAAAATAATTCAGGGAGAAAATTAGCATAATTACTGCAGAAAATGAGTACTTTTGGATTAGCAATTTGTCCTGATTGCTAATCAGATGTGACCTGTGTACGTTAATGCCAAAAAGTTTCACAAAGAATTATGTAAAAGCTGATTGTACCTTAACCTCAAAGAGGGAACGCAGTGTCTTAGCCAAAATGTTATTGATCCCACCCTGTGCAGAAAGTGGGTCAAGTATATACAGTTTAATTGAGTTTGTCTTAATATTTCTGACTACACCCCAGCATCTTAAGTGATTCTCATACTATATATGGTGCGATGTGTGAATTTGTTGTTGCCATGGCAATTTTAAATTTGGGCTACTTGTTCATTCATTCACTGTTGGTGACATATAAAAGGGATTCTGATTCTGCTTATTTCCATCCATTTGCATCTTTATTTTTCTTATGAATCAACACAAGAAAAACATTTGGAAACAAGTATCGATTTGCCAAGGGGCTGTGTATTGTGAGTGTATAATTCAGGAATGTGCACAGATGTGTGTGTGCGAAATCAATCGAGGAACTGTGCCTCTAAAGCAGGAGTGGTTTCATTTACCTTCTGGGCACTTCTCCATGCCTGATGAGTTTGGCTGGTTGACAGGCTGAAAGGAGCCAGGACAACAGTGGCTGCATGTGGTGGCCAGCTTCAAATAAAGATCCACCATTTTGATCGTTTTAAAGCTGTACTCATATGATGGTCAAGTCAAGTCAAGTCTCAGCGACCTATTTTCTCAAGAAGAATTATAATATGGTGAATGTCATGTAATATGTCAATGGTGCAATCACATTTCCTCAACGTGTCTCATCCAGTTCTGCTTCATTTAATCTTTTCCTTTGTCTCCCAGAATGAGTTTTAGCCTTGCTAGCAGCACAGCCCCACGAATGACAATGACAGTCCATCCACCACATTGATTTCTTTGACCAAATGCAAACTAATGACTTTCCCATCAGCTGTACTTTGTGTTTAGCGCTGTTAGCATGCTCACACACTCAACTAGAATGGTTAACCCACAGTCGTAGATGGTGAATTGTAATGTGCAGTCCAGACAAATGCAGATTAAGCCTAAATTAGATATTTTTTAGTGTTTGTAGTGCTTCATTCATTTTATTTTGAATTAGCTCACGTTCTAGTAGCATCAACACTGGACTTTGTTTAAGTCTAAATGCCTGACATGGTTAATTTGCAACCATTCTGCCACCCTTTTTTGGCCAAGTAGGACACACTGTAGCCCTCAGAAATTCCCCACATCTCCAATTCAAAATAATACTCGGAGGCTGACATTCCCACTCAGCTACTCGTCTCACTCAAAACACAACAAGTCTCGTCTCGAGGCTGTGGTTGGCCCTTCAGTTCCAAGGGGCTGCACCAAAAACCTGATGTTTGCCATCAATAACATTTAAGTTCCAGCCTCTGGAAAACGTTGTTGATGCACAAGACGGGATCAAAAAGTCTGTTTGTTGCCTGCTGACCTGCTAGCTGTACACCGACTTGGGCTGTGTAAGATCTGTCTGTATGGGGTTCATTGTCTGTGTTTGTCTTTCTCCTGTTTTCTCTTTCCTGTGTGTATGTACACACACACACACACACACACACACACACACACACACACACACACACACACACACACACACACACACACACACACAGTGCTGACAGAGGCTAAAAAAAAGAGCAATGGACAGAGGAATGCTGAGTCAAGCAGACCTGAGCCACCCCCTGCCCCAATAAAGGTACAGAGCATGTGGCCTCATCAATTATGGAAGTCCTCCTTAAAACCGCAAAAGTCACTGATACACGTGTGTCTGTGTGTGCAGGTAGTGTAAAAAAATAAGTAATAATAATAATGTGGGTGTGTGTTTAGTTAGTTTGTTTACTCAGACATCCTGCTAGTCTTCTCAGGGTGTGTGTGTTTTATAGAAAGGGGTGGTTGGGCTGATGGTATATCCAGATCACTTTAACTGCGAGGTGGAGCTCCAAATGTGTCTTATCAGTTGACACAGCTGTACCTCCGAGGATACTGTGATGCACTGCGATGCGTGTGTCAGCCGGCAGCTCGTAGTGAACGCCAGCCTGAATGGCGTGCACGCTGTGACTACCAGCCGGAGGTTTCCAGAAAAGACTACAAGTTACCCCCTCTGGCAACTCTGTAATCCCCCAAATCTTAGCTTTGTCAAGTTGAGGAATTTCTGGTAAAAGCTCCCACAGGCTGAACTTCACACCACATGCATGCAAAGTGCAACTGTTTCACGTTGCGTTGCTTTGATCTGTCAGTCATCACTCGTGGACATTGAGCAGCTTTTGTGAGCACCAAATATCTGTCCCACTTCTCAAGTTTATTTAACATGTGTGTGTTAAGTGGAGACATATTTTCATTGTAGTATTTTCTATATTTTTCCTAAACATAATTTAGATGAATACAAACAATATAGAAATTCAAATCTTGATATACTTTAGCAACTGTGCCAGCTGAGTGGTTATGGAGAGGTAAAGTTCCCAATTACATCTTGAATAGATGTTTCAACTGGACGGGTCAGCAAATTAAACTGGTTTGTTGTATGCAAAGCACTGAAAGCCTCAACACGAAGCAGACCCAAGCAACCAGTTAGCTTAGCTTAGCATAAAGACTGAAAACAGGGGGAAGCAACTCACCTGGCTCTGGTCCAAAATTAATAAAATCAACCAACATCCCAAAACTTTGCTAGTTAACATGTAATATCTTATTTACTCCATTCAAAACACCAAAGTGTAAATATGGCTTTCCAAGAGAGGCCAGAGAGGCACAGGGTGTGTCCAATAATGGACATGGGTATCACCAAACATACAGACAATGTCTTAAAAGTCTTCATAAAGAAAATCTAAATTCCTTCTTATCATGAAAAAACTGACATTGCCATGACTTTTATGCCTATAAAAAATAAAGATGATGTTGCATTTCATTAAAATGTCTTGCAACAGGATCATCCCTCTTAATGGAGCTCAGTGATTTCAGGGAACAGAATGTCTACCTGTACTTTTAACCACATGGGAATTGTATCATATAAACAACATTTTTTGTGTTATAAATAATAAATCTCACTGTGCTGATGGTCTTCCCGTTGGCAGGGTGGTTAAAAGAGTTCAGTTTTTTGATATAGTGGCAGCTTCAAAATGTTGGCATGCTCTAAAAACTCTGTCCCTTATGTTTCCTCCTTTTTTAAAAAGTTACCATAGCGTAGGTAGGGCTTTCAAGAATGGCTTATTTTGGAGAATATGCTAATGTTTTAGAATTAGGTCCTTGATGTTCTTAGTCTTTGGGGTAAATGTATTGCAGTAAATAAGATGCGGCTTAGATTTGGAGGGTGTTTGAACTTGCAGATAAGCCTCTCATCTCTTTGAATCCACCTTGTTTTCTCCACATATGAGCTGATCTTCTTGGTAATTTCGTTCTCTAAATTTGGATAGCATGTCTTCTTCACTTTTTTGTAAGCAAGTTTGGTAAGTTAACTTTCAGCTAGACTTTTCATATGAGGGATGGGATGAAACCTTTGAGCATGAAGTAGTGTATTCTGATCTGTAGGTATGGTGTAAAGAGAGGAGGAGAGGACGGTACATTTCCTTTTTATCAAGTAAATTAATTTCTTCAAAGCTCTAGTGTGAATGTGAGACTTGCAAAGGTATTTAAAAAAAACTCAGAGTGGGGATGGGACCTCTCCAAAAAAAAAAGTAGTTTCTCTTAAGAATAAATGAGGCCAAATTAACCGGAAAGTGGTCGAGGGTGTTCTCACTGTTCTGGTGTTGAGAAAGTGTTCCACTGTGTCAAGGCTCTTTTGGCATTTTTTCCATTTTTATTTGGGAAAATAACAAAAATGTTAGCTAAAACGGGCGGCAGGGTGGCGCAGCAGGTAGTGCGCGTGCCTTGCTGCAAGACGGTCGCCGGTTCAGTCCCCGGGTCGGGTGGGGCCTTTCTGTGTGAAGTTTGCATGTTCTTCCTGTGCATGCGTGGGTTCTCTCCGGGCACTCCGGCTTCCTCCCACAGACCAAAAACATGCTCATTAGGTTAATTGGTCACTTAAAATTGTCATGGTGTGAGCGTGAATGGTAGTATGTATGTTGCCCTGCAGTCGGCTGGCGACCGGCTCAGGGTGTACCCCGCCTCTCGCCCGTTGATAGCTGGGATAGGCTCCAGCCCCCCCCCCAACCCTGAAAGGGATAGTCGGGGTATAGAAGATGAATGAATGAATGAATGTTAGCTAAAACAAGCTATGGACTGTTGGACAAAACGAGTTGCCAACTGCCTGCATTTAGCATATTTATCTTCTCATCTAACTCTCATTGAAGAAGTGAATTTCCCTTAATGTTGAACTGTTCCTTTAAGGACTTTTAACACCCCTTTTCAATGCATTACACAGCCGTTTGGACCAACGATCGATTGATTGAATTGACCTTATCATTCTGCAGCACACATCAATCAACAAGTTTAATCTTTATATAATACACCATCGGTAACATCAGTGTTGAAAATTCACAAACACATATTGTGGTTGTTGCGAGCCTGCTGAGAATTTTCAATGTGATGGGTTTTATCAGGTTCATTTGGCATAGTCTTCTATATTAGGAATCAGTGGGAGTTAGGAGCCTTGGAAGGAATAAGTGATTCCTCCCTGTTAAAGATTTATATTCTGAGAGCCAGATTGTTCTATCTTAATTACTTCTCCAGATGTTTCTGTCCTCACTCGGGTCCCTTTAGACCTTAAAGGTCTGCCAGCCAAAAGATAACCGGGGTTTATTCCCTCAATCATGAAGTACTGAAGCCTTGTTCTCTGCCCCCTCAACTTTCTCTCAAACTTGGTCTGGAAAATCAAAGCACTTAAAGCACAATTCAAACTTGTTTGTACCATATTGAGCCCTTCAGTACTGTGGCCTGGTTTGTCATTAGATGAAAGGACAATCACTGATATATTATTTAAGCCTGAGCTTGCAACAAAAGGGCAGTGCTTGCCTATACTTAGCTGGTTGCTGCATGTAAGGGCAAAGTTACGTAACATGCTACACCACATGATTTCTTCATCTGCAATCAAAATGCTGATCTCAGACAACATCTCAAGACTTATAGGTTTCAAACGGAAGGTCACAGGAGTTTACAGGATTTCATTAATCCTATTTGATGTCTGGGAGGGTGGTGATTGCTGTACGAGATGCGTTAGCATTATTATCAAGCAGAAAGACTTTGTGACCTTTCCAGTGGGCAACAGTGCGAGGTGAAGGCCTTTAGTAAAGAGATTGATCCCCCCACCCCCACCCTTCACAGCCCCCTGGATCTGTTGTGTTTATTGACCTCAGTTTGCAGAGTTCACAATCTGGCCCATTGGTAGTTAGAGTCATTGATTGGAGTATAACACATAGATGATCAATCTGTTAAAATCGCACTGGCTGGGAGTTCAGCCAGTCACCAGCCTCTGGGGTCATAGAAGGCTCACAGTAACGTGCCATGATCCCGGATGCATGCGTGTAAACAAAAGAATGCTTTGTGTGCATTCATGCATATGTGTTCGTCATACATGCGGCACACGCACACCGCGTGAGCAGAGCAAATGCTATGTGTAAACATATGTTAATCAAGCACAAGCCATATAAACTCTCTACACACACAAATGTCATGGCACCCAACGATCAATACCTCAGAAAATCCATAGAAAACTGTTTAGCATATTCTTTGATCATCTGTAATGGTGCCCTTAGAAGGACCTTTTAACGTAGATAACGGGGCAGCAAATGTCACAGTGATCTTTCTTCTCTTTCACTATTTAAATTTTTAGCCATCCTGAAGGCATGGCTCTGGGCATGGCAATGTCTGTTAATTGTGGTCCAGGTGGACATATTTTCACGACTACTGGACGGATTTCCATGAACTCATCATGGACAGCAGGCATTCATCAGGCTGAAAGGATCTATTTAGAACTTGCTTGTACGTTTAAGAGATTTTGTGAATGTGACTTTGAGTGCTTATACAAGTGACCTCACAGAGAGAAAGTAAGAAAATTAGTATGAACGCAAAAACATTCTTGAATGAAGCCCATTGTGTCTCAACCCATGACTTTCGATAAGGCACTGCCATCAGGCCAAAACTGAAAAAATCAGATCAAATTACTTGTCCAGTGCTTTAGTTAATGACCATATTCCTGCAAAATCAATTACACTCCCATCAGCCTCTGCCTCGCACTGTGTTTGGTGTAAATTAGCAAATATTAGCATGTTAGCACACTAAAGTAAGATGGTTGTGATTGTCACCGTGTGCAAGCTAACATGCTGATGTTAGCATTTAGCTCAAAGCACTGCTGTTCCTAAGTACAACCTCACAGAGCAGCTGCAAACTCTTAGGCTGCATTCAAAACTGCCTACTGTAGTTTTTTGTAATTTTCATACTGCAGCCAACACAGCAGACAAAGCCAGGCCCACAACTGAAAGACATTTTACATTTTCATCGCATCATTTTATCACAGGATAATAAGGATAACACCATGAATTGTTGTGTTTGTTTACTTTCTAAAGACAATCTTACAATTCTGGGGCAATAAATATAATGTTGTCATGCTTCTCTTAAGCTCTGAAGGAGGAAAACTGTTGCAGATGCTTAAGTTTAAGTAGGAGTAAAGTCTATGTACTGTATCTTTGCAAGTTAGTGTTCTTTATATTTGTAAAGTATTTAGGTATTAAGTATTACAGCTACACCCAGCCACTGTTTTATAGATGGTTTACAGAGGTGAGCTGGTGTGACTAAATTAGAGGTGTGGGTGATAATGATATTCTATGGTGCAAAGGAGACAGTTTGATAGCTGCATTTTGGGTATTTACTCTGCAACCACTATTTATGTAGCACTTTACCAAAAGGCTTTATGCATATGATGCCTACAATGCTAGATTATACTGCATATCTGTCATATGTCATGCAAACATTCTATTTAAAGGCCTACCGCCCTAAATTTATTCAATCATACATTCAAAGATGAGTCGTCTGTAAAGCTTCTCACAGGATGACATGCTAATATTTCTATTGTCATTGAGCTGTCTGCTTCTCTCTTCCTTTTAGCCAGCAGTAGTGGACAGATGGTAGGATCAAATCCCATCAAACATTTACAACCTCACAGACACAGCCTCATCACACTCACTCCCTGACATCAGAGAGGTCCATCCATACCAGCCCCTCCACACGAAGATACACACACACGCTCACACCTGCCCTCGCCATTAGCTCAGAAGTTTTTCAGATTAAGAGCTTGATGGAGCTTGTAGCTTCTTCTCCCTGCGCTCATCAACTCTAGCCAAGTCAATTTTTGAGCCTGTATGCTCTGCTATACACTATACTACTTAATGATGTTTCTTTTATATTGTTGAGATTTTGGTCAAGGACTTTCGTCAGAACAAATTTGGATTCATCCAACATGTTTTACTGCAGCCTTGAGTCCCCAGGGTCCTGTATCTCAAACAAAAGGAGAAGGACGATGGAGAGGAAGGGAGGACAAGGATGATGAGTCAAGGGAGAGAGAGAAATAGAGTGAGAGGAGGAGGAGGAGGAGGAGGATGACAGTGTTGAGGAGGATGGGAAGAGAGAAACGCAGATGATTAGCAGGCGGGGGAGAACGAGGAGGTGGAGGAGGAGGAGGAGGCATAGGAACTAAAATGGATAGCTGCATTGCTGTCATGCTACAATGTCCTTCAGGCTTTCACTGAAACAACAAGCACCCACTGAATGATGACGATAATATGCAGCAAACTCTCTCATACAGAGACAAAACTCAATCCGGCATGACTTGCAGAACCATGGGTGCATGATCAGGTAAGACAGCCACAAGTCCAGCATCATAAATGTCATGTGCAGGCTGAGCTGCACTGAACGATGTTATTGTGACTGTACATAAACTACAGTTTTTGACATTTCTGTGCGGCAATTATGAGCCCTGCAGAAATGCACACATTCAAGCACACAAACATAATGCATACTTACACGGAGGCACGCACGAGTTAAAAAAAATCTTAATAATGATCAGTCTGTTTCTATCCCAACAACCCCACAGAGATTTGGTTGCCAAGTCAACCACGGCCACCTCGATGACAACCATGCAGTAGTCAGCTCATCTTCACCTCTTTTCTATATTCTACTGAATCAGGCTTGCTGCTTTTCTCATCATGAATTTGTATTTTTGATTCTCTTCTTGAGGAAAAATTACAGATTGGCATGTTTGAGTCACTGGCTTTGATCATTAGATTACACTGTATGTTCACTCTATATTATACCTTTTGTGACAGTGAGTCAAATCCCTCTCTCTCAGTTTGGTTTGATTTGCTCAGCAGTTTTTAAGAATCTGGGGACTGCAGGGTTAAAAGGGGCTCTCTAAATTCCTGTAACACACTGGTCCAACCATGCACCCAGAACAGTGATGGTTGCAGTGATGTTGCTTCAAAATGGCTATAATGAATATTTTTATATCAACAATGGATCACACAGTAGTGACTCACAAATACAGAATATCACCTGACTGCAGTCTCCCTCAACTCTGCATTTGTCATCTTTCATCTCAGCTCAGTTTCACTGACACGGTTCACTCTCACTGCTCTCATAGTGACATTTGCAGACGTAACAGGCAGCTGTAAACTGATTGCATGCTACCTTCTCAGCAACAAACAGTAAAAGGGCAAAGTAAGTAGCTAGCTGGTGAACATAGTGGAGCGATTAATGGTCACAGACACAGACATGGAGACAGACGTTTCCCTCATGCATTGGTGGAGACCAAAATCAGAGCTAAAAGAAGACTTAATATTGCACCTATATGAGATGGACACAAAAACAAGTCCAAATGAATGCTAATGCTGCTCTGTATCTGTTGGATGTGTAAATAAGCATCTGTTTGCTAACTAGTTCACTGTATCAACTTAAAATTGATAATATGTTAGTGCTGTGTTCAGAACTTGTTTCCTCTGCCCACAATGAGCCAAATTATCTGTTAAGTAAATTAAAAACAATGAAAAATGTGCATGACACTCAGACATTCAGAAATGAAATGTCATCAAGAGCCAGGAGAGCAGTTGTATTAAAACCTTTAGTTAGTCAGGCATGTTGGTTAAAACCCTGTGTGGTTTCAACCTCTCCTGGTTTTGGTGCAATGAAGTATGAATGTGGTACCAGTTCTGCACTTCTGCAAAGTTTGGGGCTTCTTGGAAACAGATTAATAAAAGAAGAGAGGCTGTGTAGCACTACTCTTGATGAGTAAACTGAACTTCATGTTTAAAATTGGCGGAGTGCCTCTTTAATAAGAGAACTGCAGAAGGTGTGGTGAGTCAGCATTGCTGCCTATTTGTGGCCAAACTTTGTTCAGCCTATGAGCTCTCAATCAAATTTATGGGATGGCCCGGTGAGCTCGGAGAGACACTAAGCTGCATGTGCAGGAACAAGGAAGTAAACGAGGAAGAAAGAAAACTTTTTTTTTGGCAGGTGCAGTGGGAAGCATTTTTTGTTGGAATGACTGGGCATTGTCTTGGAACAACACTTTTTATTATGCATTCATGTGTCTGATTCCTGTCATAATACACTGACAGTGAGCTAGTGTACATAGAGCCACGGTAATGGTGGAGCATGAAAACCAGGCTGTGATGTTCTGGGAATTTCTGCTGAGTAATTATTCCACAGGATTTTGATAGGATGTACCTCAGCGGAGAAAATCTGCCTTTGAATTCAGCAACACTGGAGCAATGCCTAGTGGGGCTTATCGTGGGATAGCAACAAAATGAGGGCGCTCTCAAAATTATTAAACACTAAATGAATGAGGATGTCTTGCATGCAGCAATGAATGGAGATTTTACTACAATAAATCATAAAGGTGATTAGCTGCGTGTTAGTGCTTCTGAAGAGTTTATGGTTTGAAAAAACTGCATTTCAGTATCAGCACGAGTCAACTTCCAGTTTTTATTTCACTTCTAACTTTTGATGTGTTACATGCTTTGGGTGAACAAATGTATGTGATTAGTTTTCATTTTGGTAAACAAGGCAAATCTATTTAGAGACACATTTTTACTGCAGCTCTACACATACATATTTAGATCCATAAAGAGAGTTCACGCTTAGCTAGTGTAGCTTTTAACATTTTATGAATAGAAAATTGATTGCCCTGGCATCTCCAAAAGTTTACTATTAAAGTCATAAAAGGCTTCCACTGGGAGTAACAAACTACACACGCTGGCTGCTGCATGATCTGCAACCAAAACAGAGATGTAACGTGACCTTGCAGATGTGAATGCATGTGAGGGTTAATCTGGGTGAACAGGCCGTAAGCGCTTGGAGAGATTTAGAAGAGCAAAGTGAAAGAGTCATGGCATGAACATACTCGAGCCACGCATAAACTACAGAGAAAACTTAAACCTGCTCACACGCACAGATTCACTCACTCACTCACTCACCCACGCACATACTTTCGCTGTCCAGGCTGCTCATGAGCACATCTTCGCCTATAATAAGCCGCATGAGTCATCAAGCCATTTTTTCAGTTAGGTAATTACCCGAAATGACACTGGGTTTGCAGGTCACCAGGACAGCACAGGTGGAGAATAACGGCTTGATTTTGCCAGACATGGCTCTGAGAAGTTGCATCTGCAAAGCGGTTTTGTTCAGTCCTCCACACGGCTTCACACCCCACTGGGAGCATTTCAGAAGCAGAGCACTTTGCCTGCCCTATTTTGATAACTTGCTTAGATTTTGTTGTAATTGTTCCATGATTTTTGTGTTTCTTCCATGAGTCACAGGCCATGTAATTAAATTGCTTCTTTATTTACCTGTTTTTACAATCGGGAGCCTGCACGGGGTGTTTTATTTTGAAAATTGACCTGATTCTCTTTGCCATTCTTGCGCCTGACTTCCTGCCCAGCTCGATCAGCTCTGTGCAGTTTTGAGACAGCTTCCATCCAAAATAGATTGGGCTCCTTTTTTAAGCGGAGCAGACCGGAGAGCCGCTTCTGAAACGGTGTTGCAGTGCGATGCAGTCGTGCTCAATGGAATCAAGCCCTAACACAGAGGTCACAGCAACACATTATCTTTGCTTTTATGGCAGTCAGTGCATCTGCTGTTTGCAAGACGCAGAAGGTTCCAGTGTCCTCTGACCTGAATAGACACTCTGTACATTAAAAGTCCATCTTTCATTTGAGGGGATTTAGAGAGATAGGCCAAACAATTTCTCTCTCTCTCTCTCTCTCTCTCTCTCTCTCTCTCTCTCTCTCTCTCTCTGTGTGTGTTCCACTCACACACACAGATCCAAACACACACACACACATGCACACACACACACACACACCTTAGCATTCAGAAACCCAATTCCAGAGCCAGTGATGAGTCTGAATGCTCTCCCAGTGTCGACAGTGCTTGACTCATTCTGCAGTGTGCCTGTCGTCATTGAGATGCATAGCGAGGTCTAAACAGAGTTCTGCCAAGTTGTAGGCAGCCATTTAACCACCACAAGCACACACATACACACACATATATACACACATGCATGCAGACACAGATGCTCAAAGAGGGAGAGACACAGAGATCAGGATCATGTGAAAAGACAATTGACTGGAACCATTTGCCTCTGTGGTGTCAATTAAGAAAATAGTATAAAATGTGTATTTGTTGTGTTTTTCAGGGTTTTTCAGCAGGTTGTACAGTCTGTTAGCACAAACATCGCAGATGTGGTGCATTGTATCTGTTAAATTCCTAGTTTCTACAGCTATGTTAGCAGCTGTGTGAGGTTGTGCTTACTGTGGAGCTAAATGCTAATGTCATAATGTTGGGTTCTCACAGTGACAATACTAATATGCTGATGTTTAGCAGGTATCATGATTACCATGTCCACCATCTTAGTCCAACATGTTAGCATTCTAACAATTGCTACTTAGCACTAAACCCTGCGCAGCTGAGGCTCATGTGATATGTCATTAGTTTTGTGGATATTTGGGCACAAATTAAAATTTTGACATGATTATGGCGTTATATGGAAGGTCAGGGGATCACCAAAGTTATTACAGTTCATCCTGGGAGGAAATTAATGTCTGTGCCAGATTTCATGGCTTCCATCTAATAGAGTTTTGGATTTCTTTCATTAAGAATCAAAATGTCGACCTGGTGGAGCGAGAGGAAGAAGTCAGGGGATCACCAGAGTCAGCAGGATTCATTCGTTGGGGCCACAAAAATTGATGTCAATCCATGTTTAGATATTTGGACCAAAGCAGTGGCCTGACCACCACTGCGATCTGTATTCAGCCAACATTGGTTATATTTATGCAAACTCTTCATGAAGCCAAACAGTTTGCTTTTATTCTCTTTGTAACACCACCAAATGCACTTTACTGAGAAGAAGTTCTTGGCTCAGAGGCATCATCCTTTGCAATGAATACAATCAGACATTACCTGTTGGCTTGTGTTTATTTCTCCTGCCACCTCTCTGCCACAGTAAATAAATGAATAAATATTAGCACTATAAAGCAATATTTGGAGCAGGTTTTTCTCTGCTACACCCGTGAAAGCACACATTTAATGGTGCTGCTCCTGAAAGAGCATCATTCAAGATTCCTGCTGAGGATGATGAAACAATACAGAAACAGTTCAACACTCTTTAAAGTACACTTTGCATGGACATGAGGTGATGTATGAGTCAACATCAATCTGAGTCTGGCATCCAGCCTCATTATTGGTCATTTATTTATTTATTTATTATTCCCCTCTTTAGCTCCAAATAGTACCAAACTAACCCCAACTTTAAGTTTTTAGTCACTCTGTTGGTGTCCGACAGTCCAGCAGTTGTTCCATTACTTTTGTCCAGACTGAAATATCTCCGCAATGATTGAATGGATGAAATTTTGCACAAACATTATGGTTCTCAGACGACGTATCCCAATGACTTTGTTGATGCCCTGACTTTTCCTCTAGCGTAATCAGCAGGTTGACATTTTAGGGTCAGAGTCTCAGCAACTATTGGAAGAAATTTGGTACATATATATTAATGGTCCTTACACTAACTTTGATGATAAATGTCATTTTCATCTGCTGCCATCAGCTCAAAACTCAAATTTGTCCAATAGACATTGTTTTATAAACAATTATTCAAAATATATATAAAAAATAAATAAATATAACTTTTTCTCAAGTATTATGTTATTATGTTAATCTTCTAATGTTAGCTTGGTCAGCATGCTAAACTAATATGACAAACCAGCTAAACATCAGCATGTTAGCATTGTCACTGTCAGTGTGCATGTTAGCATGTTAGCATGCTGACGCTCACAGAGCTAGCATGGCTGTAGACCAGCTGTATGACAATAAAGACAAATGCCCTCATAAAATGTATCATTCATTTATTTGTTTTCATTTTATTCATTATACCCCTGCCCTCTAATCATCAGATGTGCGTTTACCCAATTAGTTTGAAATCACATCTCAGACGTTGCTGTTAAAAGCTGCCGTTGAACTCAATGACTTCACACTGAAGCACCACCAATTAAAGTGAAATCAGATGTGGCACGTATAGTGGACTCAACCACATATTTAGCTTGCAAGTAAGTGCATTCCAAACCAAAAGCATGAAGCAACACCCTGATCTGTAATCTGTAAGAAGTCTTTCGTGGAACAAAAGTCATGAGGCTGCATGAATGTGGGGGGAAGGGTTGGCACGATGAGGGGAAGACCAGCCAGACAGCAGAATGTGATCGAAGATGATAATTTAGCATGTTTTCATGTCCGTCTTGACTCCATCGGCGGTGCACTCAGCACCGTTTTTAAAATGTTTGAGCTTCTTCGTCCTGTGATTATGAGTTTGATGTTGCAGGTTTAGAGGTAATTACATGTCAGAAGAAGTGTTCAAGAGAAGCAATGGTTCATAGTGAATATACGCTACAGTACAGTAATTGATATTTTTAGTTAACCTGTCATTCAGTCAGTTGGTTTAGCACTTGCTCCAAAGCATGATGTTGGAAAAAACTACCAGCCAGACTATCATGGAATGTGGTATGGATATGCATGGTCCCCAGAGGACGGGTGTTCTTCCATATAACGCCATCATCAGGTCACATTTTACTCTTGGCTGACACATGAAATGCCAGATTTCCTGTTGGCTGGCGTTGGTAAACACCATTCAAAGTTGGCCTCTCCCTCCTGGCACTACAGCAGCGGTGGTCAAGTGAGCTAGAGAGCAAATGAAGACAAGGAGCGGCGTTAGCAAGAACAAAGCCGTGAATCAGAGAAATAAAAAGTTATTTTCTGTTTCATGGCGGTTACGTTGTCAGCACAAATAAACACGCCCACACCTCTGCACAGCCCTGTGGGCAGGTGTCGTACTACCAGATTTTGTATGAATGCAGCACAAGTGCATGCTTCATCCTGTCGGCTGTCGCCTCTCTGCTCTGCGTGTGTGTGGGGATGTGTCTTATTCAGGTTGTGGAGACATAAATCTATTTACACAGTCAGATTGTGGGGACTTGCCTTCCTTACAGGGACAAAACACAAGTCTCCATGATGTAAATAATCAAATTTATGGTGAAGACTTGGTTAAGGTTAGGGTTGAGTAACCTGGTCACTATGCTTTATAGCATCCCGCCATACTTTTGTATGAGTCCATACATAGTTTTTAAAAAATACTGCACAATTTACCTTTAAATTCACGCTCTTGCTGTGCCAGGAAAAGCCCTTTTAATTTGAATGACACTCTGGCCTCTCTTCTAGCATGTAAACCCCCTTTAAACCCAGTATTTGCAGTTTTATTTTGGGCATTCACTTGAGATTAGCTGCCATTAAAAGACATTCGCTGTCAAGTGTCACACCCAAGGACACTTGAGAAGTTGTTGCATCAGTGTGAAAGAATCTGCCTCTTTTTTTTCATTACTATTCAAGTCAATTAATATTCCTTCTTGCCTGCAACCCTCACAGCAGAGTAGATGTCAAGCTCTTTCTTTCTTTTTTATTTTTTAAGAAAAATGATAATCACCTGATCCCGCTGCTATAATTGAGGTCAAGGAGAACTCATCATTTATGAAGAAATATCCCCCTCCTCATCCCATTCTCTCCATTTTATCATGTTCTGGCGAGGATGTCATGGCACCCAGAAAAAAACTGTGACCTTGCTGTTCCACTCCAATTCATATCCATTTGTGTGTGTGTGTGTGTGTGTGTGTGTGTGTGTGTGTGTGTGTGTGTGTGTGTGTGTGTGTGTCTGTGTGTGTGGTCATCTAAAAAGGCCCCATTGGTGTTTTTTGTCCCACATAGGCACCTGACAGAAACGTCTCAAAGGCCCCTAACAACTAGACCACAGACTCTGTGCACACACACACACACACACACACACACACTCACAGTTGCACAAAATTAATATACACACACCTGAAGGCAGAAACAAAGGCAGGAAGAGCAGAACTGCTCTGTCAGTGTACACCCAGCCTCATTTTCGAGGAAGCTCCTTAGAAATGCCTCAATGAAAGAGAAACTGCATCGTCACTCCGAACAGAGACGCCGATGTGTTTCAGAGGCAGCGCACCGCCACAGTACCAAGGTCAGGACTGAGTTACCCATTCAGGCACAAGTCTGCATCTCATTGGTGAATTTCACTCTGACAGTCTGAGACGTGGAGACAGTTTTCCCTGCAGTGCTGCCGCGTGTGCGTCCGTACGCTTTGCGTCTTTGACTCAGACGTGCGTTTTTCTTTCACGCCCGCTCTCGTCTTCGCCTCACTCTTTCTCTTTTTCTCAGCCTCTTTTGATGTCCTGATGCCTGCGATTGCATGAGATTACCATGACAACATGAGGGAGTGACGTGGGGGTTATTTCTGAGGCCGCACAGTCCGCGGAGATGAACCTGATGACACTGATGAATCATCAAGAGAAACAGGGCCAGAATGTGAGATGCTCTTCCTCCTTTGCCCCCACCCCTCCTCCTGTACTGTGCGCTTTTTAAACTGTGGGAGTTTAGCTAGCATGGTATTGAAATTTTTATTTTACATAAATCATCCAAGAACGGTCGGTTTAGCATTCATGTTCATTTTCGGGGTCGCCCTCATTCACATTGATGCTGACACACCATCATACTCAGTGGGGTTAAAAGCTTTGCTCAAGGGCACCTTGTCAGCGGTT
Organism: Chaetodon trifasciatus; assembly: GCA_037975065.1. NCBI lineage: Eukaryota > Metazoa > Chordata > Actinopteri > Chaetodontiformes > Chaetodontidae > Chaetodon > Chaetodon trifasciatus. The sequence continues at coordinate 1,135,161 of JBBMOE010000064.1, read as the reverse complement.
GTCAAGAGAGGAGCGAGTACTACTCATTGAGTTTCATCTCACAGATTTCAGGAGAGTTAAGCTGAATCGTCCTCTTTAACCTTCACAATCGCAGACTTGTTTCACACACCTTCCTCATTTTTGCACCTCACACCCAACCTGCTTTCTTCCTCTTCCTTGTTCTGTCCATCACGTTCCACTGTCTCAGACTTGTCCTGTCCCATTTTTGCTTTTGTACTCCTCCACCTGGTCATCATCATCATCGCCATTATCCCAGCCCTCGCCTCTCTGTCTTCTGGAGTGGTCGTGCAAACGCAGTCCTCCATTTTTCGCACCCACAGCCTTGCCATAGCAACAGAAGTGACTGCGTGACAGCCTGCACATCAAGGAAGGGAATAGAGGAAGAGGAGAGGAGAAAAAAGGAGAGGCAAAACAGGGGGATGAGAAGGCAGGCAAGAAAGAAAACTGAGCTGAGGGATGGAGGGAGGGGTTGCAGAAACAGTCGTCTGCTTGAGGAAAGACAGTGAGGGGAAACGCCAAGCTTTGGTATCCGAAAAGATAAGTAGGTCAGTCCTAATCTGGGGTTGAGTTTAGCATATAAATAAATAATGAAGTCAGCTTCACAGTAAAAACACCATCTAGGTGAAAAAGCCTTTAAATATGGAAGCCCACTATACAACATATACACAGGTGACATCCTCTAATCTCCACATACGACACCGGTTCTCTATCACTGCAAAGCATCATCGTGACGAATGGCCTGAAGAAGCCGCCTGTACGACAGCGGAGATACAGCAGATAGTGAGGAGGTAATCAGGAGCAAATTTTGTCACTGTGTGTGGTGTGTGTGTGAGAGAGAGAGAGAGAAAGCCTGGACTTTGTTGGGGAGATGGCACTGTTGGAGATATGAGGTGCATTAGACAGATGGGGCATGTGATAGGTCACATCTGGTAATGGGAGGAGAGGAGAGGAGAGAAGAGACAACAACACAAGGGAACGTTTGCCTCCTGATATTTAGTGATGTTGCCGTGCGTTTCAGGGAAACTATATAGAACAATAAAATAATATATTAGATGTGTTGTTCATATTTTGCTTCTTCTTTAAAAGTGAGATGTGTGCTGCATCTAGAGTCAGGACTTAGCTTAGCTTAGCATAAAGACTGGAAGCAGGGGGAAACAGCTAGCCAGGCTCTGTCCAGAGTTCAAAGACACTCATACCGGCACCTCTAAAGATGAATTATTTACACAATATGCCTTGTGATTTTTTTCCCATATACAAACAAAAATGGTCTGTTTGATGAGTATTTGCTAAATACATCTCAATCTCAGATATAAGGCACATAATATTGACCTATTCCTTTAAATAATAATATACCATCTCCTGCACATCTCTGGGCTACAGCTTAAAAAGGCCTTAGAGAAGAGGATGGTGCAATTTCCCTCATTCTCTGACCCCAAGGAGTCCATCTTCCATCCCTGCATGGTGCCAACAATTCCTTCTGCATTAGGGGGTCTTATTTGTCAAAAACCTTTCTGTTATGTTCATATATTACATTAGAACCTGTGAAACAAAACAAAGGTGGCCAAGGTGGAATGCAAATAAGTAGTTCTAATTTGGGGATATATAGTGTCTGTGTGTGTGTGTGTGTGTGTGTGTGTGTGTGTGTCCCATTATCACAGCTGATGTCAGTCACACTCCTTTTATAAATTTACAAAGCATCTGTCATGACCCTGGTGTGAACGCACAGCCTCCTTTAATAACCCGGTTCTATAACATATATCTTGTTCTAAGGAACAACACCTGTACTTAACCCTGCGCTGATATCTGGGACACCGCTGTGCTGCCTGACACACTTCTTTGTCACCATCAGCCTCTACTGATTGGATCTATTTTCCCTTGCCCTAATAGGGTATTATAAAGCAACCTTTCATTTCCCTTTGAGCTGAAAGAGACAAACTGAACAAAGACTGCTGTGGACCCAGCCAACACCTTCCCTACTGGCATTAGGCTTTAGTTTCCTAATCTCACCTTGCAGTGGCTCTGCCATTTTGTTAACCCCATTCACACCAGCACTGAACTCTCAAGGGACTTATAGCTCACTATGTAAATGTAGATAATGTAATTGAATATATAGGTTGTCTCCTGTAGCACTCGGGTGTCTCTGGTGCTCTTGTAAACCATCGCCTTGCATCATGAAATAATACTGCTATAGTCCTCATGACCTCAATATCAATGGTGTTTGTGCTACATGCCATGTAATGCATAAGGTTTATTAACCTTATTAAGCGCCCTAACTCACCAGAATTGGAAATGTGCCACACTGCCTAGACTGTCATTTACTAATATTGACTAGTTTTATAATATTGCATGAAGGCCTGCCAGAGCTGGAAGAAATGAGAGACTTTATTCTACTAAAGTCTGACAAACATGAACCACTGTCTGCATAATGACAGTAATTTGCTTGCTCACCTCTCCAGCACAGTGCTGGAATCAGCTGGTCATGTCTCTGTTATAGTAGTCATGATGACTGGGCACAATGTGTTGGCGTTTCTGTTTTCCATTACATGAGTTTATTATTGTCTAACAAGCTAATTATTCAGTAAAATATATATCACAGTGCATTGTTTTAACTCAGATTCCTACATTGTCAACAAAGTTAAAGTCATCATACTGCTACAATGTTTACCACAGAAAAAGCAACTGCAACGCACAGTAAGATAGATCTATTTTAATCTATCAGTGATTAAATGATCTCCTCAAAAATGTGGATGTGTTTAGAATCGGCTGCGTGAAATGATCAGGGCTGCAACTTAAGGCTAAAAAGCAACTTGAAAAAAAAAAAGAAATAGCAAAATCTAAGAAAACCAGAGATGGAACAAACAAAACACAGAGGGTCAATATTAAGGTCAAAAATCTGACCCAGCTAACACTGCATGTCAGCCTGGAAGATCATTTTTCTTTAATCTGTCTTCAAATTGTACTTAAAAAGCACATTTGAAGGTCTGATGCTTGTGGATCTGTATCATAAAACAACTGAGACACTATAAACCGGCTTGATCTGCACCAGATGACAGCGGGCTGGCTGTAATGCGTGATCTGATTCCCCGGGACGATCGGTGACCTCACCGTGTGATTGAACACCAACACTGGTATCTCTGGTTACTGTCGTCGTAGCAACGAACACTAATGCCGCACGTCCTGATCTGTGTTGACGGTGACGGCCTGGTTTGGACAGTTAATCCCATCCTATCAGCAGAATCTTTCTCTTTTTTTTTGCTTTCCATTAACTCTCCCCACCCCTCATCCTCCTCTCTTTATTCATTTCTATCTTTTTTTCTGCCACTCTCTCCTCAGTGACACTGTATTTTCCAGCCAGGCTTATTAAAATATGCTTAATGATTAAACAAAACACATACTGAACACATTTTTGCTGCCTGTGCCAGCACTTTTTTTCTTTTTTTTCGCCAGTACTAGTGGGGTGAAGAGGCTAGGTTTTATCATCTCTTCTAATTTCTCCTACAAGCTGATCAGCAAAAAAATTAAGAATATACAATCCTGCATGCTGTAAAGAACAGGAAGAAAGACATGCCCAAGAGGATTCATTTCAACATTGGAGGGGCAACGCATATTAAGTGGGGGGGTCTAAGGGTCCTCAAACACTGATATGCACCGATTTGTGGCTGACAGCTGCTGTGTGGCTAATGCTAAATTAGCTTTTCTGCTCTTAATTTTGCACGCTAGCAAGCTTTAATTATGTGCAGACAACATAACATTGTGATGCAAACTAGCAAACAACGCCTCTAAAAGTGAACTCGAAAAACATTACCTAGTAGCTCATTGGCGGCCATCACAACTGGCTCCTCCATATTTATCAACTGTCTTCTTCTTTGTGTTTTAAGGTGGATTTCAAACATTGCTTTTGAGGTTGCATACTGACACCATCTACTTTACTGGAGGCATTACGTCTATGAGCGCCACTCTAGCAGTTTGTGTCTCCTATTAATATGTTTTTTACTGGAGGGGACAAATGCACATGTTCGAAATATTGAGGAGGACTTGTCCCCTGCGTCCAGCCTGAAAACTACACCACTGGACATGCACCACTGAGAATGTGCACCAATGGCAGAAATCAGAGCAAAAATCCACACGTTGCACTAATAGATCCTGCTGAACTACATGGATCAATGCTTCTGTCTCACTTCCTGAGATCTTTGTCAGGCTTTGCCAAGTCGAATCAATGCACAGTACAGCAGTATGAATACAGTACATTTTTAAAGGATAACCGAGCAAATTTTCTATATTTTTTTGTCAACAAATCCCATGAAAAGACCAAAACCAACACTAAATTGATCAGGTATTGTATGACAAATATAACTTACTCCCTTGTACCATAGCACTCCACTGTCCAAAAACTATTAATTACACGTCATTGCTCCTTCATTACCATTAACATGACCTCTGTAGTTTATTTTAAGTTGATCCTCAAACACCATCTTGATGCTGTCAGCACTCAATAGTGCACCAATCCGTGGCTGAAAACAGTCCTCAACAAGTGCACTATTCATTCCTGTCTGAGTTGCAAAAAAGTACATTTGCTAAAAACAAGAGTGTTCTCCTGTTTCAGGCAATTACTATATTTTTGAACACGAAAGTTTATATTCGAGACGTGTTTTCAAAGATGTACAATTTCAGCACAAACCAGTGTGCTTTAATGCCACAGACAGAGAGCTTTGGACTTTTCTTGGGATTTGTCGACAATAAGGAAAATATAGGCTATCGATGGCCTTTTAAAATCAGTCTGCTCTCAGGTTAAACCAATTCCAGAAGGTCTGATAACACTGTCTGGTGTACCCCAATGGACAAAAACTTTGCTTTATAATAGAGCTACCGTATTGCTTGAAAATATATTAAACCTAATATATTATAACAAAATTTTCAAAAGCCACGAGCAGCTCTGTCTTGCTGTACTTTAGCACAGCAGTGCTTTGAGCTGAATGATAATGTAATCATGCTAATGCTACTGTACTGTCAGCGAATCACCAAAGTTATCGCAATTCATCCTGAATGAATCCATCACATTTCATAGAAATCCATCCAACAGTTGTTGAGACAATTCACACTGAAGCAAAATATCAATCTGTTGGCAGCACTTCACTTCAAATCTGGTTAACATGTACTGTATATCTGTACCAAATTTGATACCATCTAGTAGATGCTAAAAATGGAAATGTCCTGAGATCACCAAATCTATCACTATACCAAATTTCCTGGAAATCCATTCAGTGTTTGTAGAGATATTTCAGTCTGAACCGACCCAGCAACCCACAGACAATGCCCCCCCTATTGACCACTGCTGCTAGTGTGGCTAAAAGTCCCTGTAAAATGCATGAATAAAACACACTGCCACAGCTTTCATCTCTTTCTGTGTCTTTTCCTGCTGCACTCTGTCACCTTAGAGTGGGTTTCATAAGATCAGCTTGCTGTTAGGCTGCACTGTGTGGTCTGACCGGGCACAGCTGCTGTTTATGATCTCCTGTTGTTATTCCTGCCCCATTAGGACACCACAGAGCAGCTGAGGGAAACAACAATGGCAAACACACACAAGCACAAATATGCATACACATAGCTGGAGTGCTGATTGATTCTAAATCTGGAAACTACACAGCACCTGTTAAACTGTCTAGGGGAGCAAAGTTTCATATGTTATCTTTAGAAATCCTAATAATATACACCTACTTGCCAGTTCATTAGGCACATCTAGCTGAAACTAATGTAGCCTGATACAACAATCCTGCAAAAAACTTCCTGCATGAAGGTTATAATGGTCAGTTCTGTTGCATTATAGGTGTTTCTATTATTTTTTCCATTTGTATCAATCAGGGCAAGCTAAGGAACAGAAATAACATAAATCATCCAGGTTTCTGTAAGTTAAATATCAGCCAGTTGCTGTTGCAGTAATAAGGACAACATGTGCAATGATATAGTAAATGAATATTACAGTTAAAAATCCTTATTTATTTATTTTTTTTACTTACTTTAGCCCATTGTTTTAGTCTTACAGCTTTACAGCAATTTTCACTGCACTACATTTAGCAGCTGAAGAGTCAAATATTTCCCTCAGGGGTTAATGACCTAAAACCAGAGCTAAGACATTAAGAAAGAAAGAAACATACTTATACTTATTATCATTACTACATCACACAGTTTAGTTACACACTACATGCACACACCATGCTTTCCGTGAAATTATTTTCTCCGTGTTTAACCCATCCTTGGTCCGTCTTCCTCCACGGCAGACAAGGAGCGGTGGCCTGTCAGCCGACAGCGGCGCCCAGGGGGACCCAACTCTCCTCGTCACCACTGGTCAGGTGGTGATCTTCTTGTTTTTAGCAGGGGTATTTTTATGGAGGGCATGGTGGAGGACACGCCCACGACGCCCACAGCAAGGATTGAACCTGGGCCCTTCTAGCTGCGAGGTGACAGCGTTACCACCGTTCCACCGTGCGCCAAGTCAATAAAGACAAAAATGCTAAATGAAGCTAGTGCAAGTTCAATCAAGAAGACTGATCTCCATCAGCCAATTATTCCATTGCTGTCAAACTATAAATCTGTTCTACTCTCTGCTGTTGTCAGCTGTCATTTCAGTGTGAATTGTTGCAACCGTCCTCCACCCAATCACCTCCAGTTTCATTGTTTTCAGTGCCCAGGTCGGAACGCACATCCATCCAGATCTCGGCCATTCTATTCATCACATCAGGGGCGTCCTGTACCACTCATGATTCACTATACCCTTAAAACACTTACAAAGATTATATGTCAGTTTGTGTTTACAGCTTGCTGTGCTGCTCCAAAGTCACAAAAAATCCATTAATTAATACATAAAACTAGTGAAGTAATGGCACAAACTTACAGAAAAACATTCACATAGTGGCTGAACTATTCTACTTAGCAACATGTAATTTGTTTCATCCTTCTTGATGAGACAAGAGTAACATTTGCTGAAAAAGCAAGAACCCTGGACTCAGTATGTCTTCTCCAAGTGCAAGCCTGTGTGTGTTACTCCATCGATCGCCCTCTTTCTGCCTCTCTCTCCGGTCCTACCACAGACTGTATATAGTGACTCAGAGATGTTGTTCACAGCAGCATCCTTTTGTGACACTTGTGACCTCCCCTCCTCTCCTTTCACTTACCTCCCTCTTATTCTCTGTCCCTCTTGGCCTCTGACTGTGTGCCCACCTCCCTCATCTCCCGGGAGTCATTTTTCCTCCGCCTCCTCTCTCTGGACATTGTAGTTGGGGTCAGATAAGAGCAAGGAGATAGAGTGGCAGATAGAGGGACAGAGAAACGGGCAGATGGGCAATCTGCTCCTGAGACATATAAAGCGGTGTGAAGGGTTCAAGATACATTTTGTCCAAAGTCTTTGGCCAAGCTTTTTCAAACTCATTTTAACTTAATGTTGCAGCAGACAGACACAAAAACAAGTGTTGAGCTGACGTAGCTGCCATTTTACTCACTAACACTACCAATTTGCTTTCCTCTGACAATTGCATATTTAACAATGGTCGGCTGCTCTTGTTTTGTGTCACAGGAGAAAGGAACCTCTGGTCTCTTGTGTGAAAGTCATGGTCATGGTTAAAAGAAAGCAACAATGTCTCTGCGTAGATGAACACAAACAGCAGTCTCCAGTGTTTTGCCCTTCCAGCCACTCCAAACTCCTCCCTCTGTGGACTTTGTGGCTCTGTAGTAACATCACACAACGTCCTCCTTTGCTCCCGACAGACAAGAGTCATGATTGGGAGAGATGTAGCTACACTTTTACTGTCAGAGATGATGACACAGAAGTCACTCTTGAATCTTGAATTGTGCCCAGCGTTTATTTTCATTTCAAATGCTCCATGTCTGTCTCAGATTGGGCCATTTAGGGCTGATATTAGGGTTTAATTCCAGACAAAATGACACATAATGTTTTGTGGTCAACGCTTACTGTCAGACCAACAGCAAAGAGACCAGTCACACAAACAAGTCATACTGAAACAAACTTACAGTTCTCTTTTTTTATCAGCACAATCACACACTGACACACACAGTGAGAGGATTGTTGTGTGAAACCAGTTCACCAGGCCTCAAGCAGCAGCACATGGTGAGCCCATGTGACCTTATCCATGTGACCCTCTCTCTCTCCCTCTCTCTCTCTCTCTCTCTCTTTCTCTCTCTCTCTCTCTCTCTCTCTCTCTCGGGGGCACATCTGCATAGCTACAGGCTTGAGGATACAGAACATCTGATATACACATATGACACACACACACAAACACCGTACAGTGCAGTGCAAAGGCACATGTGGCTCACAAACCAGCAGAAAAACACTGATGAGCTGCATACACACATCCAGTCTTGGTTGGCCAAAGATTCGTGTGACGATCACATGACCAACTTTCACTTCACTTTGAGGCTCTAAGGCTCTACAGTGGTGTCGTAGGCCTGGGCCTCTGAGGCTACAGCAGGAAATGTTTTAGGAATAGTCCAGATTTTGTCTTTTTTTCTCACAAAAATGAGAATTATTAAAAATTAGCCCAGGATGCAGCATCTATCATCTGTCAATTAGATCATGCATTAAAGCTCTCTAAAATAATATGATATCATTGGTCGAAAATACAAGTATGTTTTAGCATCATCTGTCATTCAGGCAGCAGATCTACTCCACACTATCATGAGCATTTTTGTATGAGTATGAGAGAAAGAGAGAGTGCATACCTCGCTAACCCATTAATCTCATTTCATAGTACATCACTCTGAGTTCTGCAATTTTCTGCTGAAAATAAAAATAATGATTAATTTGAATGAGAACTTTGATTGCACTCATTTTGTTTTGACTGCATGTTGTGAAAGCCAGTCTACGCACCAGACCGGAACCTTCTGGTAGAGCTGTGTCTCACATCTTATATTCTTTTTATTCAGAAATAACTTGAAAATGGTGCAATTATCGAAATCACCACAATTTCAAAAGTCGAAAGATTTTTGGGCTGGGGTTCATTTCAGCCAGCCATGCCTTCGGTTATTTCCCTTGTGTTTCCCTCCCTCAGTGTCTCCTGTTTTCCTAGTGTGTGTGTGTGTGTGGGCGTGGCTTCCCTCCTTGCTCCAAGCTCTGCTCCTCCTGCACACCTGCCATCAATCAGCTTGCCACCTCTCTCAGCCTACACACCTGCCATTCATCAGTTAATCAGCCTTCCAGTGAATCAACCCGTGTTCTTCCCCCACTCGCTGTCTGATCATTGGTTCAACGGCAGTGGTAGCTGCCTTCAGGCCAAACGTCCTTTGCCACTCCTAGTGATTTTGTATTATCATGTGCCTCAGGATCACTTCACATCTGTCTGCTTCTCCGTCTGTTATCCCAGCACCTCTCCAGCAAGCTATGCTCCACTTCATCCACATTGCCTGGTAATTGATCTTTAGTTCACCATACCTCTGTGTCTGTGTCCTACATTTGGGTCCACCCTGCAACCACTTCATAACAGAATGATCCAGCCAGACATGGACACAGCGGACATCAGCTTCCCACCACAGGATCTGGAGTAGGTGAGATATGCCATAAAATCTTCATCTGTATTAATAGTACTGTGGATATTAAGCATAAGCTGGGGACCGGCTCCTCTTTTTAAAGAAATGTCAACTCAAAACCCTGGGTTTTGGGAGTTCCAAGCATGGTTGTCCTGGACTAATAATCTTAAGAAGACCATGCTGGCCCTTTTTGATTCATTCAGTGGAGCCTGCTAGTCCCCAACTGTCAGCCACCACCAAGTCTGCTAATGAGTCGGCCAAAAAATCCTTCAGTTTTCCTGACCCTGTTCCTGGGTCAGCCAACACCTCATCTGTTCCTCAGTCAGAGTTGGGTGATGTCTCCCCAGTTCCTGCGTCTGATTTAGCCATCACAGAGATTGCTCCACAGTCAGCCTATGTCTCTTCAGCCCCTGAGTTGGTCAATGCCACACCTGTTCTTGAGTTGGCCTACAGCTCACCTGCTCTTTGTTGCCAGTCGGTGACCCGGCCAACACCTGCTCCTGTTTTCCTGTCAGTGGTCTGGCCGACACCTGCTCCTGGTTCCCAGTTAGGGAAGCAGCCCACTGATCCTGAGCTACAGCAGTCACTGGTTCCTTTGTTTCAGCAGTCACCTGTTTGTGAGCTGTAGCAGTGCTTCAGCAACTGGGCAACCTCCTGAGCAGTCCTATGCCGCAGGTCTCCTGCTCCACTTCCAGATGGGTTCTACCTTCGCTACCAGCTTCCACAGGCATTCCATCTTTGGTGCTGGCCTCCTGCCCGGCTCTCAGAAAGGTCCCAGCTCTCTGAGAGCCTGACACCTGACCCTGCCCTTCAGCCTGCCTCCTGGTTACCCTCCAGACCTGCTCTGCCCATCATGCTTGGCCCCAGGTTATTATCCTGAGGTTTCCTGCTTTACCCCTGTCAGGACCTTGTGTCATCTGCCTGAGGTCTCCTGCTGTGCTCCCAGGTCACTTTCCCTGTTTTTCAGGATCCCCTCACATTTATATTACTGCCTGCCTACTATCCCTGCACCACTCCAGCCATATTCTCCAGTATTTGATAATAAACATCTTTCCTTGACCTTACGTCTGTGTCTGTGACCTGCATTTGGGTCCACCCTGCAACCACTTTGTAATACAAGTTCTCTGCTCCCAAGTCAACACAATCCAAAACAAACTGAGTTAACTCTGCAATGACAGCCAATAATAAGTACAGCATCATCTTGGAAACAAGCCAATTGACCATGCGTAAACACTATTTGACAACCCAATTATTATCCTTCTAAACAAGGTAAATGTCATAATGTTTTATCTGCACTCCAGCAGCCAGGTGTGATGAGGCATTTCACAGCTGTGTTAAAAACATAGGGACAGAGACACTGCAGCATATTGCAGAAATAAACTCCAATCATGAAAATTTCACTCAAACAAAATGCAAATCATTAGGGGACCCAGAGTAACACAGTTACCACCTGACATTGTGAAAATCTCATATTTAGCCGTGCCAACTCATTTGTGAAAGAAGCTTAAGGTGTAACGAAGAAGAATGGTGGATTGCCAAGGTATAACGATTTGAATCAACAATCTAACACAAATGTAGGTCATCAAATATCCGAGGTGTCTTAGACTCAATGAGATCTTCTGCATTTGGGATAATGTTGCTGAACACTGTGATGGGTTTTTTGGGGGTTTCCCTTTCCTGGTGTTTGTTGGCACATTATGCGTCTACATTATCTATGCAGTCTGTCAGCATTTCGTTCATCACACTTGAAAAATGAAATGTGTTCCAGGAGTTTACTTTCCATGTTCTAAGACAAATCGGCACCCACTGCAGCTTGTGCTATAAGACATCAAAATCTTAATGTTTTTAACAGTTTAATGATTATTTTACCTTACTTACATCTTTAGTTTTGGTGTTTGTTATATCTTTTTCTAAATCTCCTTAATTTACTTGTAATTTCTTCTAATGAAATGTCGATTATACAACAGTGCAGCTTCTCAGTCTTCTTAATATGCATTCAGTTATATAATCTCATGCTTTATTGTAACTAACACATCCTTTCTGTTTATGCCGTTACTGAAATGACAAAAGCCAGTCTGTCTGTCACTTGTTCATCCAGCACACCCTCTTCATTACAATCTGCTCAGTCTTTTGCTGCTTACCTTCTCCACACACCACTAAAAATTGTGCCATCACTGGCTGCTACTGCTGCTGCTGTTCTCATAACAGTTCATGAGCCCCACCTCCTCCATCCCAGCATCCACCTGTAGGCTCTCAGTCCACATTCAATAAGGGGGGAAGTTATCGTCATCTCTCCCCTCTCCCTGCTGTGCTGAATTTGGTGTCTCCTTGTAGGGAGTGCCTCCTTTTCATGGTCGGGAAAAGTTAGGAAAAATAGGTCATACCTCACACCTGCACAATGCTGTTTGCTTGAGAAAAAAACTACTCTAAAGCCTCTACTTATTATTTTGTCAAGTTTTTTAAAAGCCGGTGTAAATAGTGACATTTTAAAATGTATGAGAAAACCCTTAAATCAGGAGGCAGCACATGGTTAGTCGATAGGATCACGCTGACCGCATGACAGGGGTGTAGCTGCTGGATTGTGTGTGTTTGTGTGATAGTGTGGGTGACACTGGCCTTGTGAGGATCCTCTGTGCAGAGGATGTGAAGAATGAAAGAAAGGGATCACTGCTTATCTCAGGACCTCAGGGTCTCCTCGTCTCCCAGCCCCTTTCTCTCTCTGCTGCTCTGCTCCCTCCACCCTTCTCCCATTATGTGTTATGGCTCATATGGATGAGTAAGAGGAAATTTACTTGGGGCTTGTCCTCAAAACAATTGTCTTCCAGTGCAGCAGGAGCAAGTAAAGGCTGACGTGTACTCTTTATGGATAATAGAATTTGCTGCATATGTATGGGGACTCACAGCTTACCAGAGGGGAGGAGGTATAGGGTATAGGAAGCTAGAAGTGCTCGAAGGAGGAGTGGAGAGGACACTAAATGAAGGACGACAAAATGGCACGATAGAAGAGGGGATGTAAGGGAACTGCAGCTCCAGCCATGTGTCCTGACCAGCAAGGCCTAATTGATTGAGACAGCTAACTTCCAGTAATTCAGCTGATGAAGCTTTTCACTCTCAGGACTGCTGGCTGGACACAAACAACAAACTCACTAGCAGAGCAGCGAGCAGCGGGGGAGTGGAGACGAAGATAGAGGAGCAGAAAGAGGGGGATGCAGGGTGTTTTGTTAACATGTCGACCTACTATCACCCCCCCATGCACCCCCCACTCACACAGACACACACACACACTAACACCACCACAACAACTGAGTAAAGACAAAGTGCTGATAGTGCTGTTCCCATTCCAGGGTGGTGAAGGCACATGCATGGCTGGCTGGAGCTGTGAAGATAATGTGGCATGCTAGGCAGTAGACAGTCCTACTGGTGGTGCAGAGGAATGTTGTCTGACCCTATTTGGACTATGTTTTTTAAGACTAGCCACAGCCTGAGCTCTTTCAACCTGATTCAAATTATCTAATCTAGTGTGTAGCCAGTGCAAATCCAGCCTAACATGTCCAACAATCAACGCAAATCAGCTCAGTCCAACACAGCTTCAACCCGACCAATTTTCAAGCATCGACAGCATTGTGCAGGCAGATTACAGACCAGTGCTTTCCAGTGAAGGCAGCCCTGCACTTCTCACCCCTCGCCTCCTCCCCTCAAGGCTCTTCCAATCTCAGCCATGCTGCTGCATGTGCATGTGTGCCATAAATAGCATCAGCAAGGCTGCAGAGGGAGATCTGCAGATGAGAGACGCACGACCCTAAGATTGCACCTGCTGCTACTGTAGGCTCCCATGCAGCCACAATCTGCTCTGATGTTCTGGATAATGCAGTAGGAGTGAAGGGAAGGAAAGGAAAGGAAAGGAAAGGAAAGGAAAGGAAAGGAAAGGAAAGATGGTGTAGAAGAGGAGGGTAGTGGAGAGGACAAAATAGGATTAGAAATGCTCTATCATATCTGAGATTGGCTTTCTATTGAGGTTTCCCAAGCTTCTCGGCAGATATTACACTGATATTTCATCATTGCACACTATAGTAGATTAGATTTCTGTCCTTAAATCCCTTTTCATACTTGAGCATGAAATGTCACTGGTATTAGTTGGAAAGCAATAATCTGCCTCCGTGTGAAAGCCACAGCAGACAGATTTATAAAACAAGTGAAACAAAGTGAGAGACAGACAGGAGAAAGAAAGGGGGTGTGATATAGGAGGGATGGTTGTCTGCTTTAACCTTGTTCTTTTGCTCTTGGTGACAGTCTGTATGAGTGAGTATTGTCAGTAGCAGAATGAAATCGAATGAAATCGAATGAAAAAAATGATTGTTTCTCACTTCGTATGTATTTAAAGTCAGAGACTAAGAGCCTGCAGCCACGCTGGCAGCTCTGTGATGCACAGTGGCAATTTGAGTTAAAACCTGAATATGCCAGCATGCTCACAATGACAACGCTAAGATGTATTTTAGCATAGTGTCAGCATGCTAACATTTGCTAAGTAGCACAAAAAACAACAACTCAGGCTAATGGGAATGTCATTAGTTTTTGACCTGATAAATGAAAAGCCAAGGGATCACCAAAGTTATTACAATTCTTCCTGCATGCAACATGAATGTTTGTAATTCATTTCATGGCAATCCATCCAGTATTTCTCTCTGAGCCACAAAAGTGCAACTCACAGTTGCACTGGAAGAAGAGTCAAGGATGACCAAAATCGTTTGGATTCATTAGGACCATGAATGTCTGAACAGCTTCATGTCCTTCTATTGAGTAGCTGTCATCATATTTCAGTCTGGACCAACTAACAGACATCATCCTTCAGCCCTGTCTCAAATCAAGTTTAGAGTGTGGCTCTCTCACTAAAAATATTTTTTAAAGTGTCATTTTTCAAGGTCTTTCCAAGATGTTTTATTCAATTGAAATATTTTTTTTTCCTCTCTGCATGCTGCAGTCAGAAAGACACCAAACTCCTCTATAGCTGTAAATGAAGGTAAACAAAACTGGTGTCTCATGGATTGAATGAGCCTTACTGTGATCAGGCACTTTTGATATTTATTTCATGAAAGTGTTTTGTTTTAATGTGTAGAATTATGCAGTTCATCAGTATATTTAGCAGCACAACTTGAACCTTTGTTGCAGCTGCCACGATGTTCACACACCTCACAGTAAACTTGATTTGAACTTGATTTATAGTATATCCAAGTGTATACTTAGGCTTTAAAACAGCGTTATCACCATAAATGTGTTTACAATATATCCAAACTATCCACCTTATTGATGACACCCTTTTAACACCAAACGTATCCCCTCCAGTGAGACTTTTTTGGGTGATTGCCTGCAGAGATTTTTATGGAGAGAACTGGTTTGACAGTAATAATAGTGGGTGCCTAATAAGTTGAAAGTCAAAGCATTCATAGACCTGACATGTTAAGAGGTTGGATTCAACACCACAGACTTCAATCTAGATTAAAATGTGTTATTAATTAATACAATAATCATAAACACAACTGACAAAGAAGTCTCTGGGCCAAATCTGTCACTCAAGCTCCATTGATCTCAAGTAATGAAACACTGGAAGAGATCGCCACAAGGCCACTGTGTCAGAGTAATTACAATGAAGAATAGCTCAATTAAATGTTGGGTGAAAGGGGAACAGTTGAAAATAGAGTGGAAGATACATTTTCATCCAGGAAGTAGCTTTATTAAAGTAATTCAGGACATGCACTTTAGATTTCAGAACTTCTATTCATATGTAACCCATGTGTAATGTTTCAATATTGTAATATAATAAGATTATTAATAATTGACTGAGAAATTAAGGGGAATTTATTGATTCTTCAGTAACACAAAACAGCACCCAGGAGAGGTGGGTGGGATACGTAAATCCGAAATGGTTATGATGACCAAATCTCCTTGGTCGTGTATCTTGACACGGAAACCACATTTTTCTTTCTGAGCACATCAACTTCTAAAACTTAATTATTATTAACCTGCCAGAGGGACAGACACAACCTTGCAGCATCCAGAAGCTGTACAATGGGAAAAAAAACGTGCAATATTATTTCAACTTTGGAGTAGCTGGAAATTAAAAGTTGCAGTACATGGGATGATAAAAAGGCAGATGTCTCTGAATCACCACTTCTAAAATAACTTGGACAAATGGTGCGTCAGGCAAAGCCAAATATGATGTGAATGTGACGAGGGGAACAGTGTCAAAATCACAACAGCAAACATGCGTCAGGAAAGAAACAGTGTTAGTACAGCTGAATGTCTGACAAATTAACTCAGCATTAAGTCTGACTCACCAGATGCACACTATAAGCCCTTCCACTATCTTCATGTTACCATTTTCAAAATCCCCATTGCTTCAGGATACAACAACAACAACAACCTCTTGGCAAGCAACCTACACGCTGATTTGTGCTGAAAATGGCAAGTCATCCTAATCTGGTTGCTAACAAACTAACTTCTATCTTGGTCTTTTGCAGGGATTTAATCACTTTAATGCCAGGACTCGCCTCCCCACATGCAAATGTTCCACCAAAACAAGTTTCCTCGAAGTTATTTTGCAAGGTGCATTTTGGGCTTTGCGCCACCCAAGATGAGTGTGAGTGGTATAAATAAATACAAACAAGCCAGAGCATACCAGAATGATAATGGGTGCAGCAAGACCTTTCTGCAGTGCTGACACAGCTGTGAGACTAACTCAGTATTGGCTCATCACCACTGTGGCCCAATCACAACAGAAAAACTGCACGTTGAGCTCAACAAAGCTGCCATTTATTGGCAGCAGCAGCATTGGTGAAATGCTTATATCCAAGTATCAAAAGCCAGAGCGCCAATATGCATAGCCCGAGGTACAGAGCGCACAATCTGGACCACTGATCAGAGGGAAACAGCAATATGGTCAGATGTGGTCTTTCAACCATTTTCCTACATTCATTACATTTGGAGAAATACCAAATAATGTTATCAAGCCAGTGTTTTTGCTGCAGCAAGATGGTGGATCTGTAACAGAACGGCAGCCATCACGCCATCTCGTGAGTCATTAGCTCCAGTGATTGCTCTGCATGGGTGCAGAGGGAATGTGAAGCCGTATTACAGGAGCAACAGATAGTATTATCATGCAAATACCGTTTCCTCACAATATTTGCATATTCAAAGTATCCCATGCTCACACCTTTGATGGCCTCCCTCTTCACCTCGGTTCATCACTGCTCGTTTATTATGAATGCCAGAACAAAGAGTGACGTTAGTTCCAACTGCCATCAGAGTTACCATATCTCTCTCAATAATGCATGAGAGCAATTCAATTGAAGGACTCTGAGGCATAAGAGCCTTTATTTTTTATTTCCTGAAATTTACATAGTGTTATGGATGTTTGGTGACTAACTGCAGTCTGAGATTGCTAGCAGCATGGCTCTGGGGATTGTCATAGTGTCAGTCAGTCCACCACTTTGTTCCAGACTAAAATATATCACCAACTATTTGACAGATTGCCATGAAATATGGTAAACACATTCATGGTTTCCAGACAAAGCATCCTAATGACTAACGCTTATAACATACCCATCTGCGTCAGCTGTAGCCTACGTGTTCAGTGCTAATTAGCTGTAGCAAATGTCAGCATGCTAACACGCTGAACTAAAAAATGATCAACATTACACCTGCTCAAGATCAGTTAGCATTGTCACTGTGGGCATGTTAGCACACTGATGTTAGTCTGATGTCTCCTGAACAGTCTACATAAGAAATGTGCAAATATGTGAATTTTGAGCCCTGTCTCCTGGAAATTAAGTTTATAAGCAACTAATTTGCAGCAGCAAATATGTTTTGAGTGAAACTTAACGCCAACCAAATTACATTCTGTATTTACATAATGAGAAAACCTTAATTAAAGTACCTGGCAAGTTGCACAAATGTTGATACTCAGTGTATCAGTAAAATGTTGGCTGACAATGTATTTCATTTGTTTTCAGGCAAAATAAGCAATCTTGCAATGCATTGCCTATTGATACTGACTTATTATTCAGTTTTTTATGTTTGTGTTGCAGCACTGGCAGCACTTGGTTAATGTTAAGGAAGGATCATGGTCTACTTCCTTACATACGATAACTAACACTGACTTTGTTCTGTTTCTTTTCAGTTTCAGTTCAGTTACTGATCTGAATAAGTTGAATGTGAATGAATACAATTTCACCCTGTTGCAAAATACATCTTCTACAGCTTTGAAATTGTGCCACAGGCAGTGTATACAGTCCATGCAGCACAATAATTAACCCCAGAGAAGACAATTTTCCAAGCCATATCATTATTCAAACTCTGAGTTGGTGCATACAAACACATGGAGCACTTTGAGTGGAAGAAGATATCTTTCACATCGGTTTTGACATGTTATATTGCAGTAGTGAGTAGGCTTCACAGACTCGCGACAAGTCAGACAGACGCTATATGACAGTAGAGGGAGACACATAAGTGGGCACAGTGGGAGTTTGTCAGACGCTCCGAGGCAGGGAATGAAGGAAACAGCGATCCCGACTCTCAAGGAGGCAGAAAGAAAACAGCGAGGCAGGAAGGCAGGCAACATATTGGTCTCCACTCATTACATTGTCACCATGAGCACCCAATCTGGGACTAGTTGGCATGAATACAGCCTGATCCCACCCTGAATCTGTGTGTGTGTGTGTGTGTGTGTGTGTGTGTGTGTGTGTGTGTGTGTGCGTGTGTGTGAGTGTGTGTGGGCTAAATGACTTTGTCCTAGTAAAACCAGGCCATGGCAGCATCTCCTTTGGGAAAATAGGCAGAGCTTAGGTCTGGATTCATATTAAACCAAGGATTACACTAATATAAAACCACAGGAGCGGGCAGTGGAGTGCATGTTTGTGTCCATACAGTATTTCCGTCTCTCTCTGTGTGTGTCTCCCTGTGCTACCAATCAGCCGTACGGATGACTGCTCATATGAGCTTTTTGTCCGTGTTGGTACATATGTGCAGGCGTACTGCATCCACAGACCTGTATGTACCTCTGCTTGCTCATGGGTGTGTGATCGGGCCATGTCCTGCCATGCTTATGCATGTGTGTGTCAGAGCATCGTGCTGTTGCTGAGGAAGGCTGCCATTTGTTTGCCCTTGGCCCACAGAGGACGATCGGCTGCCAAGGACCGGCTCAGCGGAGTCGGGGAAAGAGGTATGGAGTAGTCGAGGAGGGGATTGAAAGGAGGATAAGAAGGATGAGAGGATGTTTCCTCAGTTCACCTAAATTACAAAGAAAAGAAAAACATTCTTATTTACCTTTAATATTAACCACTAATTATATGTGTTAACAGTTAAAACAGATAATTTGGTTTTATGGAGAAGAAATAGTCCCAATGCAAACTGTTCAATGTGTGATTTTGACGCTACAAACAAAATTTTATTCACTTCTATCGCGTTGGTGTGGAGGCGGAAATCTCAGAGACAGATATTTCAAAGCTTGCACCAAGAGAAATGACAGCAAAGGGAAGGGTGGGAATGAAGGCAGCATGGAAATAGAGGGAGGAAAAGAGAGAAGGAAGGAAGGAAAGAGGAAAGGACAAAGGGAAGGAAGTAGGCACACAAACATAAACACAACAAAGTAGTAGAGACCTTGATCACTTATTCATTCAGACCTGAGGAGAGAGCCAGGAGGATCAGGTTTCCTAATGACAAAAACACACACACACACACTCACCCACAGGCAGTGAATCCCTTAGGCCAGGGCTCGCCAGCTCAATTGAATTACTGTTATTTTACACCCAGGACTGAGAGTGGGACCCTGTCTGCCCACCAACCACACCCTCTCTGTTTACCCAGTGCTGGAGGACACACACACACACACACACGCACGCACGCACGCACGCACGCACGCACGCACGCACGCACGCACGCACGCACGCACGCACGCACGCACACACAAGATCAAATACCAGCACCATATCCACTCCACACACACTCCATCCACCTCACTTCTGCAATGTCCCACCACAGGCACGGTCCCATTATAGCCATCATTTACAGTCAGTATTGATTACTCTCTGGCTGTGGCTCTCACACACACACACACACACACACACACAGACACCCACACACACACACACACACACACACACAAAGACATAAACGTAAAAAATACACATATTTGAATAGATATGCAGATTCAAATAGATTAACATGCATGCTGCACAAAGACACACATGCACACAGAGTACACACTTCCACACATTCCCAAGATGTTAGACCTCAGTCTATTGATTTCTACTGGGAGTGGAAATCACTCCTCTACATTACACTGCTCTATCTGCTCTCTCCCTTCTGTTCTTTTTGTCTTCATTCTGATGCATGTCGTTTCATTGTTCAGGCTAAATGGGAAAGACAAGAATAATAGACGAGGAACGATGAAGATTACTGAGAAAATATGCAAAACAAAGGTCCCACAGAAACAGAGTAAAACTCTTAAGAATGGGGTATTAAAGCACAACCGGAGTGGCTGCAGTTGCTACTACTGCCGTAACTAGAATATGTTCCACACGAACATGGAGAAAACAAAAAAAAAAAAAAAAAGAAAGAAAAATTTGAATAAAAGCAACACAGACAGTTACATTATCAAAACCAATACACAGTGCCTGCCTTCAATCTATTTATAGATGCACATGGAGCTCTGTTCTGTCCTGTGTACAGCAAAGCAGAACAAAGTGAGAACAACAAAAAAGTCAAAGGAAGATTGGAGATAAGGGAGTCTACCCATGTACATATGGAGGAATTGTGGTGATAGCATTGTAATGACGTAGAGTGTAACATCTCCATAATTTCCATATACTGTATCTCCCTGCCGGAGATGAGAAAGCCTGGCCAGCAACCAACTGTGCCATGTAAATGTAGGCTGGTGGCCTGCTTACTGTGGTCTGTGATGGAGGCAGCCGAGAGAGACAGAGAGAAGAGAGGAAGATGGGAGAAAGAGGGAGAGCGAAAGAGGGAGAAAGACTGGAGTAGAGAAGGAGAGAGAAAGACAGAGGGAGGAAGAGGAAGAGGGAAAGATTCAGAGAGCTGATGTTGCTGCCATGGTAACCAGCATCACCTTGGAGAGGAACAGAACAGAACCGCTCTGGGGAAAGACCCAGTGCACACACACACACACACACACACACACTCATCAAACAATCACAAATTTATGTTTAATCGGCGCAGCCCTATTTTTAGATGTGAAGTCTTGGTTGAATATGAGAGTTTTTGCTCAGATTCATCTACAACAGTTTCAGCGCGGTCCGATTGACGCCCCATTGGCCATTGATGTTTAATTGATATGTCTGAGGCAGGGCGATGTCTTATACATGCCCCTGCCTCCATGTTTCGCTCCCACAGACTGCCCCTTTATACACCACTCATATTCAGGAATCCCTATATCCACCAGCTTCTGTGTCGCACATTAAAACTGCCCTATTGCAGAATTTTAGATGCAGGTCACGATTTTAGAAATAGCAAATTTGCTTCAGTTTGACTACAGACCTCAGTGGAGCACTTGCCCTTGACAAGCCTCTATATACATACTGTATGCCGTACTGTATGCATCTGAATATTCATACTGCATATCCCCTGCTGTGGCTATGAGGAAGAGATCCCATCCCCCCACATTTTACCCAGAGTGTAATGTGAATCTCTTCTCCATATGCGTGAAAGATTCCCCCCACTCTGTAATGTTATCTTCCATTCTATTCATTTTATGGGAATATAATTAGATGTTTGATTAGCGTGCCTTCTATTAACTAAGTCTCATATTTATCTCTTTCCCTTCGTCTCTTTCCGTCTGACCGTAATGTCTTTGTTTGAGGCAACGATGAGTCAGAGTGATGAGAAAACCTCTTTAGTCAATGTTACACAGAGTGCTGTCCTATCGCACATAATATACTCTGTACGGCTATGTATGCACGGTGAAGTATCTGCAAATATGCTCACCAGCTAGGACTGCAACTACTGATTATTTTCATTATCAGTGAATGTGTTGCTTATTTTTATTTTATTTTTTTAATTAATCGTTAGTTAGATGTCTCTAGTTTAGCCAGTGGTCAGAAATATTAAATTAACAATCATACAAACAAAGAAAAAAAGCAAATCCTCACATTCAAGAGGCTGGATCCTTTGAATATTCTGCATTTTTTCTTGCTAAATGACTTTAATAATTAATAGACTATCAAAATTGTTGACAATTAATTTTCTCTCAGTCAACTAATCAATGAAATTGATTAACTGTTTCTGCACTAATGCCTTCATTTAACAACTCTTGCTCTGGGTTTGGAGCTTCTTGAGCGCCATCTAAAATAACTGCAGTGAATGTCATAAACGTACTGTACATCCAAGCCCTCTGTATACAGTATTTGTTGCAGTTGTTTCAAAGCACTATAAAAGAGGAGCAAATTCATTGCAGATGCCATTTTGCTATTTATAGCACAGCATGTGCCAGAGAAATGTGCCAGCAGATGCAATATGTGCAACAAGGACATATAGCAAGTAGGGAAGGTGAAGACAGTGATGATTCATGACAGGCCTGGAATATATGGCTGTTATTGCCTTAAAGATAAGCAACATATGAGGAGACTTGGCTGAGTGGCATAAACATAAAACAAGACCAACAGCACTTTACATCAAAATTAGTGGGTATATGCAGGTTGTTTAAATGCAGGTAAGCCCACTAAAAATGGCCGATTTACAGCCTTCCCAGTGCCAGCAGACGAGTTTGCCTGCCTGTTTTTTGTCCCACTTTGTCACATTTGATGACTCAACAACAGGGAAAAGCAGCCTGGAAGCCATGATGGTTACCTTTTTCTATCCTTTATGAGATGAAGATGATGGTGTCATTTTTCCATCACTGCTGATGAGAGGTGGAGCTGAAGAAATACCCGTGGCTGCTGCCGAGTCATTTGATCCACTAATGAATGCCAATCGTACCCTTCCACAATGAAGACAAAAGCCAGATGTTTGTGGGATGTTAGTGGGTTTTTTTGTCCAGTGTGAAAGAGGCTTTACAGTCAATGGCTAAGCTAGCAGCTCTGTGAGGCTATAGAGGTTATACTTATAGACACAGCTGTGCTTTGAGCTAAATAACATCAGCATGTTAACATGCTGCCCACAATGGCTAACATCCCAATTTAACAGCTATAATTTCTACTGTCTTGATTTAATTCACCATTTTAGTTTGGCTTGTTAGCATGTTAGAATTTGCCTAAGTATTGGACAAATTGACCCGCTCATGGCGCTGGATGGAAAGTCTGGGAATCACCAAAATGATTCTAAATCCTGATATGAGTGTCTGTGCCAATTTTCATGGTAATCCATCCGATAGTTGTTGAGATATTTCAGTCGAAACCACAAATATCAACGTTACTGTGCCACAAAAGTCAAGAAAAGTCAGGGGATCAGAAAGGTAGTTACAATCAAACAATCCATCTAATACTGTAGGCGTTGTGAGTGACACTTCAGTCTGGACCAAGATGGTGGACTGACACAGACCGACATTGCCACCCCTAGAGCCATGCTGCTAGCCTGGCTGAAAACGAGCGAGCTGCACTGTGTCCAATCTGCTAGCACAAAGCATGCCTTTTAAATCATCAGCAAATCTCTGGTGTAACTTCACCAGCCTGCCAGTGTGATGTTGACTTTTACTTATCTAGCTTTGTGCACAGTCAACAAATCTTAAAACAGCGAGAATAAGCTCTCACTGGCAAAAGGGAACAAGTGATACAGATGGTTAACCAAGTGTCTGTTGTCTTTAGCGTCACGTCATTTGTTCGGGAGTGTAGACAGATCACCTTTGTGCTTTACCTAAATTAGGCAACAGACTGGGCTGGTTTTTATCTCAGGCCAAGAGTACATGGTATTGTACGGCTTCAAGAGCCACCTCAGCCTTTAATATGATTCCTGGATTCCTGGCAGTGCCTCTGGTCAGTAATGTGTTGGTCCTACGTATCTATCATCTTAAATGTGATAAAACAAGGCCAGCAGCATCTGTTGACCATATGCTTTGTGGAAAGTACTGTGATCCTCTGATAGCTGTCTATTCACCTCTGATGCAATATCGATTCCATTAGGGCACATTTAAAGGCACATTTAAAGGCACATATACAGAGTTTAACAGTGGTGCCCATTATTTCTGTTGTGTGTAAACCTCATAACTCTGATATCTAAGACAATTTCTCGGTCTCTCTGGTTTATGAAGCCCTTTCAAAACCCCATTTCTAAATGCCAGAAATGTTTTGTCATTGAGAAAAAGAATCATGTCTGTTCCTTGTAGATCCTACAAAAAATTCCATGTTGGAGATAAGAGGTTTCACCTGGCCATGATTATGTGTAAAATGATACAACTACGACTTGCAGCCGGATGTTCTGCTAATGCACAGATCATATATTTTACCGCACAGGCTACTGCATATCCTATATCAATATCTGTGCCATAACTGCAGCTTAAAGCAAAGTAACTCTTAAGAAACATGGACCATACACCACCAAGGAAGGTTTGGATGAGTCTGTCACTGCAACCTTTACCTTATTCTTTAAAGCATTTTTTTTCTGCAAATCTGTTGTTTTCTCCTTGTCACCTTTCATCTCTGTTTCCCCCCTGCCTTGCACCAGTTCTTCTCCCATTTGAATTTATGCAGAATATGTTTGCAATTTGCAAATGCTGTGAAGTGGCTAATAAATGGAAGAGATGCTCTAGTTAACAAAGAAATGGCTTAAGCATACGGAGAGGAGAGGAGTTGGAGAACAAGCATGATGAGGATCGGAAAAGGAGCGAAAGGTGTGTTCGAGAGGAGAGGAGGAGAGAGGAGAGCAGGATGCAAAAGAAAGAAAATGAGGGGGAGGCAGGGGGAGGTCAACAGAAGGAGAGGCAGATGCTCGTGCCTCGGATGCCTGTGTGCGAATAATTATCCTGATGAGATTCACTGAGAGCAGCACGATATACGGAGGAAGAGGAGGTAGGATTTGGGGAATACCTCACGACACAGAAAAAAGGGAAACAAAGGGTGATTAAGTTTAAAATGAACATATTGAAGTCCAATGTGTGTATGTGCGGTATGTGGGTTACAGGCATGTCGGCACCCGCTGTTTCTCCTTCATCTGTCTCGTGTCTTCTCCCTCCTCGTCATACATGGCGTGAGAAACTGGAGCCTCCTTCTCATCTTTGATGCATGAAGCAGCAGCTACAGAGAGTCAGGGGGGTGATAGGAGATAAAGAAAGAAGGAGCAGCACTGGTCCTCTACTCTATGAAAATACATGCAGCTCCTAATAAACTCTCAACCCTTCAGTTTCTGTCTGCTGAGAGAGTAAAATGAGTGAAAGGATGAGGAAAATAAGTGCATAATCAATTTTTGCTGTCTCCCTCCTCCCTGATTAGATTTAGAGGCCAGCCCAGCATGTGTCAGCGTGGCTGATATTAGGACCACTGCGTGCATCCTAATATCAGTAGCCGCCTCCTTTTTGAGATTCTGCCCGGCACAGTTGGATGGCAGCACATCAAAAACAGAGTCAACACCAGTGTCTTTCTTCCTGCGCTGGTGAGAGAGCCTGATCTGTGTCTCTCTACAATCCACTGCCTTTCCTGAGATTAAAAGACAACACAGGTGTTGTGGTGAGTGTGCACGCAACCACCTGTCCAAACACACACACGCACGCACTCACACTCACACTCAATTCTTTCATGTGATAGGTCGACATCACACATGTTGCTATCTTACACATACTGAAATGTCAGGTACTGCTTTACCTTAGGCTACTGATAACTGATAAAATCACATCCGACATGATTTTAATCTCTTTACTGGGGCAGCTATACGAGTGTGGAGTAAATTAAATTAGCACTGCAAACAGATCTCAAATCCCCTCTACCAACGCCTGGCTCACCTGTCAGCCATTATAGACCATTTGTCATTTAGTAAAGTAAAGTAAGAGTTGCTCAAGTACTACACTGAGGTATAATTTTGATGTACTTTTGCTTTATGAGTATTTCTATTTTATGCGACTTTATACTTCTACTCCACTACAGTTCAGAGGCAAATATGGCACTGCTAAGTCCACTGTATTTATCTGACAGCTATGATCACGAATTACTTTGAAGCTCAAGGTTTAACATACAAAATACATGCTCAGTTTATAAAATATGATGGATTATAGATTCATTACAGATTGTTATACAGTATGAAAAGTTGTAAAAATTAGCTTATTTAAAACCAGCTACAATTTTAAATGCTAATAATCAGGAGTTGACTTGTTAATTTTAACGGGGGGGTGTCCACAACCCTGACCTCCAACCATACAGTAAAAACTATATCTGTAGTCATGTCTCAAAGATTGAGATTAAGATTAAGATTTACTTTATTTACCACTCAACACAACACAACATGCTATGCTTCAGTGAACACAACAACACTACATGCACATGCACATGCCATGCTTTGGTGAAATGGTTTCTTCCGTATTTAACCCATCCTGGAAGTCCTTCCTCCGCGGCAGACCAGGAGCGGTGCCTGGGGAACCAGTTCCGACAGCGGCGCCCGGGGACCCAGTTCCTTCTTGTCACCATTGGTCAGGTGGTGATCTTCTTACATGTTTTAGGTGGGTTTTTTTTTTTATGGAGAATACCCCAGGTATCCTCCATACCTGGGGTATGGGGTATGATACATCCTCTGGGGATGTATCTTTAGCATCAGATGCTACTGAATGATCATAGAAATATTACAGGAATATCAAAAGAATACTACAGGCAGCAGTGTGTCTCTATGATCCTCCCGTTCTTCTGCAACCACACGTTGTTACTTGTCACTTTGATTATAAGGGTGATACTAGAGTACATAGGCTACAATATAGTACAGAATTTAGTATTTATAGTGTATATTTTAGAGAATATTGCTGATCTGAGACTAAACTGACGGAAGAACGGGAGAGAAAGAAACAGGTGCAATTACAAATCTGTCTGGTACTTCAGCACCGCGGACAGCGCCACGGATTTATCAATACACAGCACAGTTAGGCTGCTGATATGTCAGATCCATGGCCGAGGTCATAGATTCTAACATGCACAAACCTCAGTCAGATAAAGGATCAGTGAGTCAGGCAGAGTAGTTTAACACATTCAACTCAACTCTTCCCCTCTGCCCCTGGGCTCTCTCTGCTGCTGGGGGATGGGGGGGGCGATGGCAGTTTGAATGCATTTTGGTCAACTTGCTAATAAGGGAGATAGCATCCCCCCTCTCAAATCACCCACTGCTAATAATAATCCAGTAATGTAATGTCACACTGACAGAGGTCATTCTGCTGCCTAATGAGCACTTACTTCTAATATTTAAAACATTTTGCTGTGGGGCGCCCCGAGTACTAAGTCTTTATCTGGACTGAAGCAGCTCAGGTTCAGTTCCAACCCAGAGCCCTTTGCTGCAAATCACCCCCACTCTCTTTCCCCTTTCCCGTCTCTTAGGTGTTAGCATGCTAACATTTGGTGATCAACAATGAAGTGCAGCTCAGGCTCATGGGAATGTCATTGGACTTCGTCTTGGTCTGTATAAACAAAGGTTTTGGACAACTTTTGACCTGATAATGAAAAGTACATATGAATGTGTGGACCAAATTTCATGGCAATCCATCACACATTTGGCAAAACATTCCACTCAAAACCAGAGGAAAAGTCAGGGGATCACGAAAACCATCAGGATACATCGACTATAAACTATGACAATCTGTAAAAGACTTTGTAATAATCCACCTAGCAGGCTAGAGCTTGGAAATTCACTTGAAATGCATTGTGGTCAACTTCTATGTATTCAAAGCTTGATTCCAACATACAGCCTCACTGCTTATCACTGTCTATTGCCTTTTATTATGTGATTGTACAGGATTGTAGAGGTTTGCATCTGTCAAGGTGCTGATTCTAGTTGTTCTCTAAAAGTGTAATTTCCTTATGTAGTTCATCTTTTTACACAATTGGTCATGCATTTCATAACTCAGTATAGTGTCTGATTAGTAATATTAGCCAGTACAACTGCTACATTTACTAATGCTGATGATGAAGAGGAAGAAGAGTTGGAGGACAGTGAATGGAGAAAATATATTCTTTGGTTCAGAACATTTTGCGAAAGCAGCGCTGGATCCCAAAGCCCAATTCTCTCTTTTCCTTCCGTTCTGTCTGATGCAGCTGATTTGTAGGTCATGTGTGAGTATTAGAAATAAACTGAGAGAGTGGGTGAGCAAAGGAGTTTTACCCTCTAGTGGTGAGCCTGGGGAAAGGCCTGTCAAGCTCATTTAGGAAAAAAATACAAATGTCCAATTATCCCTGTTCACTTGTGCATGGAGGCAGTGACCCAGTTGGAAAATCAGTTTTAGATTTCTGAATTTCATATTTTATTCACCAGGAAGTCTGATACAGTTAGGTGTGAATGAGAGGGTCATGCTGTACAAGTATGTCAAAGGTTTCGTTTTTGGGGTGCACGATCACCCAGTCTGATGTCATCCTTCCACCCTGCAACTCCCAGAAGAATAAAATGAGCAGACTGAACCAGAGGCAGCTGCTCAATTTTAACTGTGTACGAAAAGCAAGACATTAAAGATCTTGGAAAAGCTTTATAACATGCCTTTAAAATGCCCACCATCCATTCAAGCCTGATTTTCAGAAATTCATGACTTCTCTGTGAAGTTACTTGTACCATAAATGATTAAACACATACATTTGAATAAAACTGGAAAAAAAATCCTGCATACTGTCTCATGTACTGGTGATATATTTACAGTCTTTATCTCGGGGTATTGATGATCATGAAGTTCCAAACCCGATTTCAAAGAAGTGGGGACACAAATAGAAACAGAACGCCTTCATAAAATGCTCAACTTATGGTTGCGAACAAGTATACAAATGATGCTAATGTTGCGAAATTAACACAGCATTAGCTGCTGCATCAGGTATTTTGTTGGGTAAAGACAGTCAAGGTATAAAGACACAGATAAACACAGACACACTGCAGTAGCTACACATGGTGGACATCAGAGGGAAAATCATGGTTAAGGGCAGAGGGAAAAATCTAGTTGGTTGAAATTCAGGTTTTCATTTCCAGTGTTAATTAACATAAATTAGCCTAATACATCACAGTGTTATCCCTGACAGTCGAGCATCAATAGCAATCCTCATCTACGGCGTCCAATGGTGTTTTTTCACACATGCAAGCACACCGAGCACAATCACACTTCCACACACATGCACACAATAACATATGTTTGGTAAAATTGTCATCGGGCTCAATATTTCACAGTTTTGCTTCCCCGTATTCCAACACAGAAGCTGTGACAATGTATTTCGGAAACAGCGTCCCTGAACAGAAAAAACAATATTGAATCAAGCTCTACGGTGTCCTGTGTGCCACCAGTGTTTCATTTTTTTTCCCATTAAAAAATAAACAGGGAAATCTCCCAGCCTGTGAGCGGGTGTGTGGGTGTGAAAAAAAAAAATAATAAGAGCGAAAGAAAGACACAGATTGGACGAGGAAGGGGAACAGAAAGATACAAACAGAGTCAGGGAGGGAATAGGTGGTATTTAAAACGAGGGTGACACGTGGGATAGTTTCCATTGCGCCTCAGCGGGCTCTCTCGAGATGGGAGTGACTTAACATTTCACGGCCTCATGTTGAAGCACACGCACATGCACACACACACACACACACACAGACTGCATGCACAGACACAAACACTCACTCATAAGACAGCCTCAGTTGGCTCAGGAGGGACAGATATGAAGGCTTTCTCTCGAGGTGAAGGTAAATAAGAGTTCAGTTTCACAACGATCAGGGGAACGTTTCCTCACTGCAAACAACGCCACACACTTACAGGCGGCTTAGAGAGGCGTGTGTGTGTGTGTGTGTGTGTGTGTGTGTGTGTGTGTGTGTGTGTGTGTGTGACAGACAGAGGTTTAATTTTAACAACTGAAAACTCATTTCATTGTGGGAGCGTTTCAGCGCATGCTTTTGGTGTTTATATTGGTGTGAATGTGTGTGTGTGTGTGTGTGTGTGTGTGTGCGTGTGTGTGTGTGTGTGTGTGTGTGTGCAGCACTACAGATTTAAAATTCATAGAAATCACCAAACCATTCTGTACCTATTTGCTTATTTACTGCGTCTATACATAAAAGATGACAAAACCTGCTCTTTCATTTCCTCCTATTTCCCACATCCAATCTAAATTCCACTGAAATGGTGATGCCCACACAGATATCGCAGTGTAAACAGACGCTTGAAACTATGATATTTACTCATCTGTGTAACAGACATGAGTGGACACCTCCCTGGCCATTTCTTATTTCATCTGTTTTGAATTCATTCCTCAATTGCATTCAAATAT
The DNA here is from genome assembly GCA_037975065.1 of Chaetodon trifasciatus. Lineage (NCBI taxonomy): Eukaryota > Metazoa > Chordata > Actinopteri > Chaetodontiformes > Chaetodontidae > Chaetodon > Chaetodon trifasciatus. Next base: position 1,105,222 of record JBBMOE010000064.1, on the reverse strand, counting down.
TTATCTCATTTTATACGTCTGTCCATTCATCGCCAGCCACTTATAGGACCATGTCAAGTGACACCATTAACCATTGCACCAGCATGTAAACAGTACTTCAACACTATATGTTCAAAAGTATACGGACGCACACTTCAATGTACTTTTTGGTCTGGTGCTGTTTTCTGAAGTCTTAGTGCTACAGCACACAGCCACATTTCAGACAATAAACCAGCTGTGGCAGCAGTTTGGGGATGGCCCTGCATGTACCTGTGCACACAGCAAGGTCCACACAGAGAGGATGAGGTTCAGAGTTTGGTGTAAGGCTGCAACTAACGATAAATCGATTAATCTGTTGGTTGTTTTCTCAATTCATCGATTAGTTGTTTGGTCTATAAAATGTCAGAAAGTGGTGAAAAATGTCAGTCAGCGTTTCTCTAAGCCCAAGATGATGTCCTCAAATGTCTTGTTTTGTCCACAACCCAAAGATATTCAGTTTATTGTCATAGAGGAGTAAAGAAACAGAAAGTATTCACATTTAGGAATTTTGACTTCTTTTCTCTAAAACAGTTACTCAAACAGATGAGTGGAGGCTTGTTCATGGATCTTCAACAATCACGTGGGTGTAATGTCCACATACTTTTGGCAATATAGTGTAGATGTATATATAGTTAAGAGGCAAAATGGAAATACTTTTATTATGTCATTGTCATTAATAAACACGCATTTTAAAGGAATTGCAGTACCACAGCATGAATTAAAAACATCTTCTCTCCACTTTCCTCCGAAGTTGCCAGTTTCCACTCCCCAACACGTCCTTTCCAGGGCCGGATTCAGACGCAGACGCCACACGCCACGCCTGCCTCGCCTCTTCCACTTGTGAGAAACGCCGAAGTTCCAGACTGAAGGTGAACTCTGAGTTATGTCTGGCTGTTGTTTAACTTGAAGTTAAACTCGTTTAGCTTCGTACAAACTCGGCGTGAAGCGTTTGTTTCGATTACAAACACTGCAGCGAACCTGTCGGAGTAAAAACACGTTAATGTTAGCTAAAGCGTGCCTTGTTAGCAAAGCTTACATCTGAGGTTTGAGCCGTGGAAACGACAGAAAAGAGCTGGCATTTAGTCAGCCGTTTTTTTCCATAAATTTCTAATAAAAAGGTGCAACTTTTCATATTTTTTTACGTTGACAGTTGAAGACAATTGTCTGTGTCGCTTGATAACGTCACCTAACAGCTAACGTTAGCTACCTAGCGGCTAGCTAACAGGGTGTCGCGTGAACTATCGTTCACCTGAGCAGGCAGCTGCTCAATAAATAGCTAATCTAAATATGCAAGTATAGGGGCAGTAATCGATAACTAGGTGAGTTTTAGAAATGGCTTTTTTGTCTGACAGAGGTTCAAAACTCCAGGACAACATTAGTACTTACAGTCTTGAAAAGCTGCAAGATGGAAAAGCTGGAACCAAAAAATATTGGCGGAAACAAATATTTAACGATTATATTGATCATCCAAATAGATGCTGCTTTTTCTAATGTTGAATTGTAGATCAAATCTATGTTTTCATGTTTGATTATAGCTAAAAATGTCTTTGCTTGTACCACCCAGTTTGTAAGAGTTCATGTAAGACACTGCCAAATTTAAAGGACTAAGTGATTTATTTACAACAGTAATTTTAATTTGAGATGTTTTAAGACCAAAGTGTAGTTAATCACATGTTTTTTTCCTGCTTCAGCATGAAAAGGTGTCATGTAATTACATTTCCAAACAAAATCAGGTGTGCAGATGATTTCCCTTTTGTATCCAAATGATTGCTGTATCCTCTTCAGTAAAGTTGCATTATGACAAGTTGTCAGTTGAAGGCCACATCAAGTAGAAATGACAAGAAAAAAAGTCTCTGATAACAACAAAAATAGGAAATTTTGAGGCAGTTATAAAGTGAGGCATTTCATTGATTGTATGGGCACGATTGACAGCTGCAATCCTTTGACAAACCTCATTTCATTTCATTTTTCCACAGGTGTCTTGAAAAGCATGGCGGATCAGGAAGCATTTAAATACAGTCCTAGAAGAGGTGCCGCTTGTTTTCAGTCTCTGCCAGACTTTGAGCCAAGCTTGCACCCTCACTGTCCTCTGGTCCATCTGACAGATGATGTGGCCAACGGTGCTGCTAATGGGCTGAGGTAATGAAAAAGGTGACAGTGTTGTATTGCAGTTACAGTTACACAAGGGAAGGAAAGGTGAGCGTTATTTATGCAGCACATTGCACACCCAGGAGAAAATACAGTGTGTTTAATGTGAAGATGAAGAAGAAGAGACAGAACCAGAGGAAAGAGAAAAAATTATAACAAGGAGAGCTCTGATAATGATGACGATAAGTTATAATTGTAACACAGTAATCATGATAATGGCCATTCATAGCAAGCAAGCAGGAAGACTCTTTTTTTTTTTTTTTTTTTTTTTAGCACGTATACATCCAGACATTACCTCTACCTCTTAACATGACAGATGCACTGTCACTTTTCTCACTCTTGCAACCGTTTTACTTCATGTTTTTTGTTTTTTCCCCAAGGGGTGCACTCTAGACCTCAGGTACAGATCCTCTTCAATAAAACCAATCTGTAACTGTTTCCCTGTCAGCAAAAGCTCGGCCTTTCTTTTGTTGTGGCTGTATACTGAGGTTTCACCTCGGGCAGGTGAGGAGGCTGCTGGCGAGTGAGTCCAGTTGAAATTGGGGACACGCATATGTACTCATAGGTGGTGACTAAGGCTACGTTTACACTTAGGGAAAACGCATATGTTTTCATGCGGTTTGGCCTCTTGTTTACACGCAAACAGAGTTTTTTTCACGGAAAACGATCATTTTTAAAAACGCTGTTTATGTGTTGGCATGTAAACAGGGTTAAACGGCGTTTTAGGTTCCGAAATGTCACAAAATGCGACTGAAAATACTCAACGTCATGGGAGCGACCTGTGTTTACACTGGCGGCCATAGGTTTGGCATAGTTATGATGCGCTCGACGGCGTATTTATCCGGGTTCATGTAAACGACAACATTTTTGAAAACGGTGTTGTGTGCACGATGTTATTTTTGAAAACGGAGGAGCTAAAATATCCGTTTTCCAAAATACCCATGCTACGTGTAAACGTAGGCTGAAGCTCATTGATGAGTGCACCCATAGTTACAGGACAGTTGACCGCCCATAGGTTCATGTGGTTGTGACTCATGTCATGTGTTTGGTTTTGATCTTCTCTAAACCTTTGTTGCCTGTGTTAGCCTTATTTCTTTCTTCTTTTTTTTTTTTGGTTCATAAAACTGGCAAAACTCGGCTTTTAATTAAAAACCAAAATATCTCCCAAAATCTTCGAGACGTTTTCGGCTGAATACCTGAAACTTAAACGAAGCAGTGTGATCTCATTTGTGAATCCACAGGCTGTTCAGTCAGGCTTCTATTTAAATATGCAGACAAAGAGACTGGTTTGTTAGGCACTTGTGAGCCTTGAAATGATGCTTTGCTCATGAATGTCGCCCTCCATTTTAATCCTCCCTCCCTGCTCAGCACTTGTTATCTAGGGAGTTTTTCCACCAGGAGGAAACACAACCAGAATGTCTTCAGAATTTCAGCTGCTATTGATTGAAAATGATGGTGAAGAAAATCTAAAAATATTAGCAGCCATGTTTAATTTGACATGTGTATGTCCTTGGGCAAGATACTGAACCCCGAGTGGCTCCACAAGCTCCGGTCCCAAGCCTGGATAAATGGGGAGTTTTGCATCGTGAAGCCTATACTAAATCAAATATACAGATCTCCATGCTAGGTTGGGCGGTGCCTATTCTGGTAGATGATCTGCTGTGGGGGAGCAGCCGAAAGACACAAAAGTAACTCTTAAGCTACTCTTGTTGTATTTTGTGATGTGAAAATGGTTTAGAAAATGTACACGCATCCAGACATTTTGAGAGATGAGCTGCTCAGTGCACAGGATTGAATTTGGTCACTGTTTATGTTGGTGTTGTAGGAAAAATCTGCCTCCTTCTGGAGACGACAACCACCTAGAAGAAGACCGGCCCAGATTGAAGAGGGCTTCCATCCGACTGCTCCAAGAGGAGCTTGATTTTGCCGACAAGCTATTGGAAGATGAGGTGAATCAATCCGAAGAGGTAACGTCAGGGTTTCCTACTGCTTACCGTAGGTGCTGGATGTAAAGACCATATGTTAACTGTGTTACGTAACGGTTGTGGCTTTTGCCTACTTATCTGATCACAAAAGAGATCGTATCAGCATCTGTCAGACCCAGTAGCTTATTTCCTGGGGGAAAACCTTATATGCAATTCTCTGCTTTCATGTGGAAGGTGTCCTTTACAGACAGCCAGAAATGATGTGGAAACAAATGATCGTATTAAGCCGTATTTGAAGATCTGACATCAAAATAAAATCTCAACATCTGTGATAATTAACAGCAGATTACTTGACTGGCAAGTATAGCAGTGCCTGATATCATTATCCAGCTAACTGAAGGGATTCAAAACCATCTGCAGCCACCTTGTCACTTCAATGGTGAACGGTAGAAATGCATTCTCAATGTTAAACTCACACTTAACACGGTCTCTTCGTCTCATTATTGCTCCAACAGTATGTTTACATGTACTGATGACGTCTGGACAACAGCATCTGAAATGAACACCGGAGAAGTAGTTTCAAGGTTGATAAGAGTTAAAAAAAACCACAGTCCCTGTTTTTAGCAGAATAATTTTGTTTTTGTCAGGATGAATATTCGGACGATGACCAAGCTGTCCTCTCTCTCCCTGCTGAGTCAACCGTTGAAAGCATACACCCGGACCAGATCGAGGACTTCGAGAATCCAGGCGAGAGCACAAAGAGTGAAGGTGCAGGTGAAGTTCGTCAGGGCTGCTATCCCAAGTTTTCTCACACCAGTCCTCTTCCCTGTTCAACACACTGACTTCCTGTTGTAGCTTGCACGCAGGTTCTCTGATGCTACTGTGGCTTACAGGGCAGTGAAGAACTGCCTACCTACCATCAGTCAAAGCTCTTCACTGTCCTGGTCACTCAGTCATAACTTCCAGACTGAAGTCAGTACATCAGAGTCATTACACGTCTTTCAACACAGGCTCAACATCTCATGTTGGCTCTTATTTCTGATTCCTGAAAAAAAGAAAAGAAATATGACAACAAGCTTTTGTTCCTGTGGAGTTTGAAAGCACTTATTGTAAGAAGCTTTGGACTAAAGTGTCTGCGAAACAAATACAGTGCAAGGAAAAGCTGCCCAAGCACAGCGCTGTGTTCTCCATTCACTCCCACATTTACAGACAGATTATTTTATTTGTTTGGTTTTAGCAAAACACAATGAGAAAGGGTTGCCAAGCACTACCCGATGAAGAAGTCAAAAATCAGAGTTTGTCAGAGGGGAAGTCTTGTGATTCACATAAATAGCTGTCCATGAGCAATGAAGTCAAACTGGGAAATAACACCAGATGAAAATATGTATTTGCTAGAGACTGTGACAAGATTTATGATTACAATTACAGATTCTGTAATTAGATTTTTACTAATTATATGTGATTATTAAGACTGACTGGCTGCATCATTCATAATGCACTAGGCTGGACCTGTTACACAAAAATACAAGTTGAAGCAGAGGTGGTAGTTGATTTGTTTATTTGTTTGTTTGTCTGGTTGTTGTTTTTTTTTTACATGGAGCTGAATGGAGAGTAACAATACAGTTTTTATCTGTGCTGCTTTACCATCATTTTACAGTGCAAACCTCTGACATTCACAAGTAAATATGGAAACACACTTTCTGACTTGTTTGTGATTAAAAATAAAATCTTTCGGCACCGAACCACAATAGTATCATATAGAAATATTCAAGGCAAGCACCACTTCGTATCACTCTTAATTTAAAGAGTTTCAGAATAGCATTGATATGATGATGTCCAAAATACACTGTTTATATAGCTGTCTTTTGGTTTGATTTTTACCTTTCTTCTAGTTTGGCAAACTGACTGGCACAGGAATCACATGGCAGCAATAAGTAGCGATAAGTTTGACAGCCTCTTGAAGATGTGTCCTGATTTCCAAGGCTGTAAGAGCCACATGGCAGCATTCGTCCTGATAAGAGGTAAGCACATTAGACATGTTGGGTTTTAATGTGGATTTTCATCAGTATCACTGTATCTTTACACTGCCAGAGAGTGTTTTTCTGTAGGTGTCTTGAACGTCATAAACGGGGGCTGTACCACTGGCAGGTCATGATTGCAAAAGCAAATAAAGCGGCCTTGCATTGGTCAGACAGAAAGAACGTCATGTTGAATCTTTGTCTGTCTGGATTCCTAAGAATTTATATGCGACATTGACATACAGTGTGGAAAAAAACTCACTTCAATTTAATGTTAAAGCTACTTTGAATGTGTTTTTTAAATGCGTTGTTCATAGTTGATTATTTAAAGGATAAAGAAGTTTGCTAGTTTTCACATTTCTGCACTGGAAAGCTGATATTTCTTGCTCTTTTAATTCAAGGAAACTTGTCTGGTTGATTATGACCTGTGAGTCCTTGAGTCACAGGCTGTGGTTTGAGTGGAGACTGACGGCATATCAATAGCTTTACATTCTTGCTTGCTTCTAGGTCTTTTATATTTTATCCAGGCTTTTAAAATGTTCTGTTAGACACCTGTTTACCTGTTACTGTGGGACACGTTATAGTTAAATGCTCTTTCATTCTGCACAATCGTATCTTTGCCGCCCTGCCTCCACCTGTTGTTATTAACCAAAATGATTGCAAATGATTGTAGATAGTAATAATTGGAAAGACCTTTGTTTTCCTCCATTAGAGGTGTTGGATACAAGGGGTCGTCCATGTGAGCATTACAAGGTGGTGGCATTGGGAGCGGGCCGTTCGAGCTGCAAGAAGTGGCTTTGCTACAATGGGACGATGGTCTATGACTGTCATGCCATCATCATCGCCAGACGGGCTCTTCTAAGGTACAAACAAAAGTATAGAATTTGCAATTTCCTGATTTATGATTGTAACTTTAAATAAACTGCTGATCAAAAGTTTGGAATCATCTGTTAGACTGAGACTTTGTTCTTTTTCCTTCAATAATGGCTGTTTTAACATGGATCACAGTAGTATAATTCAGGCACCAAAGGGATTATAAAATCTAAAGAATAATTGAATTATTAAAACTTCCATGTAGCGAATACTATAATATCCTTCAATTTTGAACTTGTTTTCCTGCCCAGAAAATCATAAATAACCTAGATAGTTACCACAGAGGTGCAACCGGGCTCTAAATATTCTAGGAAATTGTTTTTCTTTGGGCACCTCTGCAGTCTACTCAGTGGTTAGATTGAATAGGATTAAACTGTGATGAGTCAGTTCATAGGGACCCTAGACTAACCTTCTGTTTCTATTTTAGACCTTTAAGAATAGCTTTGTGCAACACGCCTGTTATTTCCAGCTAGTTATAGTCATTGTGCACAGGAACCTGTCCCAATTTAAATCTACACAGATTTTGATGCTAAACTTCTTCTCTAAACTTTCTTTTACCAACAACTGGTGATCTCTGATATTCTTATTTAACTGGTGCTCAGGTGTATCTTTGTCTCTTTCTGCCCTTTCAGTTGTCAACATTGTACAGCATTTTTTTTCTCCATGTACAAAACAATTGTTTTTTCTTGTGAACCTTTCATACAAAATAACATCTGTTTGTTAAGAGGCCTTTTTACAACCTTGAGCATGAAAGACCTTTAAAAAATGAGGAGTAGTCCTCTCATCCTCAGCCGTCTGACTGGACTGAGTCAAGCTTTTCTGGTAGTGTATTCCAAACTTTAGCATACATTTACTAATAACATGTATACATTTTGCCTTTTCCTTATGAATATTCATGATAAAGTCCCGTCATGCTGTTTCATTACTAGTTAGAGCTGGCAGCCAGGATCAACTTAATGTCTCTCGTGAAATTGATGGTGCTTCTGGTGCATTGAAAGTGCTGGTGTGGCTCAAAGTGAGAATGATATTTTCTGGCTTGTGTTCAGGTTTCTGTACAAGCAGCTTTTGCTGTTCTTTGATGCTGATCCAAAGGCCAAGGAGAACTGTATTTTCCAGAGTAGTGCAGACAGCCACCAGCTTCAACTCAAACCCAGGATCAGTCTGCATCTTTACACCAATCAGTGTCCCGATGGAGCAACCAAGGACTTCTGCTTAGAGTCTGTTATTCCCTTCTTTTGAGTGTTTCAGTATCCATATTTGTCCCGTGTGCTTTGTTTAAAGCGGTGTTTTGCAGTGTGTATGTGAAATGAAATTAAGGATTTCTTTCTAAAACAGTAGATTTGATCTCTGAGAATAGTGCATCCTCCAAATGTTGTAAAACACATTATTATCAATACATGACTGGAAATTTAATCTCTTTTTGAGTTATATTTTCAGTGTATGAGTACAAGAATTTTATCTGTTTTACATTTCTCTACAGGTGCTTGTTATTACGAGTAAATTTTTTTTCTCTGAGTTTGAATGGTATCTAAACAAGTAAAATACAGTGTTTTGTCCCGTTCAGTGGCCCTGTGAACAAAACTTGGACCACTATGAAGCTGCAGTATCATGCCAACGGCCTGCTGGTCCCGGTGGCCCACCTCGATCCGAGTGTCTGGGGTGCCAAAGTCTGCTGCATGTCTGGCAGTGACAAGTTGTGTCGATGGACTGTCACGGGGGTTCAGGGTGCATTACTGAGCCACTTCATCCAGCCACTCTACATCACCAGCATTGTGCTAGGTAAAGAGCCTCAAAGCAGTTCTTTGACATTTTAATATTCTTTTTTTGATTTCTTGCCAAGAGTTGCATGAGAATATTGACTCTCGTATCTGTAGGCTGGGTATGAAGCTAAAGCCAGCAGCTTCCTGCTCTCAGCCGAGAAATAGTAAATAACTCCCTGCCAAACTATGTTGTTTATCTTTTGATTAAACGAACAATAGGTAAGGTTAGTGAGCTTTAGAGGTACTGGTTGACAGACTTTGTTGCCTTTGGGTCAGGCTAGTATATTACTGTAAAGACGTGAGAGTGTCAATTCTTAGTGAAAGAAGGTGAATAATTTCCCAAAGTGTCAGATTACTACTTTATTTTTAGGTGGAAGTTACAATAAAAGTAGTTTAAATTGTGTTTTGTTAATACAGTAAAACCTGGGATTCGACATCTGCATGGTGTCATTTCCAGTGCTGCCTTAAACAGTGAGATGTTTTTAAAATTGGTAAACTGAAGCTGTTCAGCTAATAGGATGATAACATACTAGCTGTAATGGGAATGCTCACATAAAATGTTACATGGATTCATTTCTTTCATTAGTGTTTGTAAATTCCTGAAAGATTTAAGGGCACATACTGAGATTGTTATGTTTATTTAGGGGACCAGAACCCCCTCAGTAGCGATGTGTCCGATATCATCAACAAGCGACTTGGAGATGAACTGGAGGACTTTCTGCCTCCACCCTACAAAAGACAGAGCATCTTCTTTCTCTGCGGCGACTACGTGGGCCCCATTGTGGCCTCCAGGCTGCACAACGATTTCAGCATCAACTGGTGCCTCGGAGACAAGGATATTGAAGTTCTGGACAGCAGCAAGGGCGTCATTAGTGATGGGTAAGATGCACGTGCATTGCACAACGAATCAGTCCTCTGCACACAAACTACACGGTGTTTTAATTTCACAAGTTTTAGCAAGTGAAGAAGTTGTGCAGTAACTTGATCCTGCATCAAAAATTTGGGGTCAGTGTGATGTCCAGCATTCTTGTCTTGACCTGACTAAAGCTTACCTCATTTACAATCCTACAGCCAGTTCCAGGGATAGAGTATAACTGCTGGCAGAGCCTAATGCAGTTTGCTGGTTTGACAGTCTCAGTGAGGCCTGGGGCTCCTGCCATCTCTGGGTTTTGGAGCTGCAGACAACTGCTGATGTCCAGTAGCTAGAGTGTGACACAGACATGGCTCTCACTGGAGGCTGTGTTGTCCTTGAGCAGAGATTACAGCCAAAAATAGATTTGAGATCCTGTTTGGTGCTCGCAGTGTTGCTGCGTATTTCAGCTTCTGTTGTGCAGCCTGAACTGCTAGTTTTAGGCAGCACCTTGGTTTAATGGGTCAGGATGAGTTCTGCAGCTTGTTCCAAACAATAATCTAGAAATAAGTAAAGAAAAATAGGCTTCTGGAAAAGAAGACATTTGAGTTACAGTACAGGTCTGCAGAGGGAGGTGAGGAGGAATTGAAAGGATGGCAGCAGCCCTTACTGAAAAACATTTTGCTGCAGAAACAAAAGGAGATCACATGAGCCTGCTTTAATTTAGTGATGTAGAAGTTGCGTGCCAATTATTCCTCGCTTGTTTTAGCAATGGTTTTTACTACCGATGCAATTAATTGTCTCCTAAAAAGCTTGGCTTTCACCCAAATCGCTTGAATTCTGGCAAGAAGAAGCCATTAACTGTCGAATGTATTAGTAATAAAGAAACAAATGAGGTCTTGAGTGGGCTGAGGAACATCATGGGCTTGTAGACACTGCAGTGGTCCTGGAACAGACCACCATCAGTCAGCCTGCACGGCCATCTGCTAATGTCACCTTTTATCAGTGCTGTCATACCACCCCCAAACTTTGTCCTTATTGAAAACACTGGGCTTCTCACCACTGGTCTGCTCCCCCGGGGTCAACTCCAGGGTTTCCCACAGGAAGTTGCTTAGCAGCAGCGATAAGTGCTGCCTGCGAAAAGCCCAACTGTCTCTCACTCAGCCAGACCACACTGCAATTTCTTTGCTGTAACAGTGCAGAAGACTCGTCCTGCCAAACATGTTTTTATGTTCAGCACAGCTGAACCCCTGAAGTACAGACTGCATCCTTCAAAATAGCGTTGGAGGTGGAAACATTGTTTAGAGCAAGTCACTAAATGCAGTGCAGAAATGAGCACTCATTCTACAGATACAGTTTTTGGTCTTAGGAGCATCAGGACATCATCCACCCCTCACTGCTGTTAATTAACTGGCTAGCTTATTGTGATTCATTGGTGGGGGAGTGTGTGTGTGATTTACACGCTCCACAAAGCAAGTCCACGTCCTCAGTAAACAAGGTGCCATTATTTTACTGGGCCGCTAACTCTTAATTGACTTCCTTGTAGCACAAATAACCCTAACAGCTTTTTTGGATGCATTCATATTATTTAATGTTGCATGGAGTGTGAACAGTGCAGGATTCAAAACTTTATAAAAAGATGTATCGTGGGGTGCCCCTATAGCTCAGCTGGTAGGGTGTGCACCCCATGCATTGAGGCTGCTCGACTCCCACCTGCGGCTCATTTACTGCATGTCGTCCCCTCTCTCTCTGCCCCCTTTCCTGTCGTATCTTTAGCTGTCGCTATCATAAAGGCTAAAAAAGCCTTGTGCATTCCACAAATTTGTTTAACATTTTGGTGAGAAATGAGGTTAAAAAGTTTTGTCATGAGGATGAGGTAGCTTTCAACTTCAAGCTTGAGTTTTCGATAGTAGTGTGTTTTACATATGCAGTATACATAAGACAATCAGTATTATTGTTATTCTTTCCCAGCTCTCCATCTGTGAGTGTGGCTGGCTCCTCCAGCAGACTTTGCAAGAGAGCCCTCTACAGTTATTTCCTCCGAGTTGCAAAGCTTGGTGGGCATAGCTATCTGCTGGATCTTCCCACCTACCACAGCGTCAAGGTGTGTGTCCGCTATAGATGATTTCATGAGCTTACACTCAGTGCTCCATCCCAGACCTGTGGCACTGTCAAACTAGAAGTGTGGTTGTGCTGAATGTGCAGTACCATTCTTTAACTGCCTGAGTGGTGTGTAACTTTGATGGTGACGCATGATGCCGTAAACGGTTTGTTGTTTCGTAGGTGGACGCCGACATCTATCAGACAGTCAAAGAGCTAGTCAAGCAACAGTTTGTGAACATCAACGCAGGTCCCTGGAACTCAAAAAAGCTGGTGGACTGCTTTAGTGCATGAATGTGCTCCCAGTAACAGTCCATGTACAACTTAATCCAAGTTCCTCTGGAGAGTTTACTGTTGTTCTGTGTACTCCACTAATTACCCTTAACAGTATTCTAGTTTTGTTTTATGTACAGTATAATGATGTTGTTTTCAGTTTGTGTAGGTGTTTTAGAAAAATAAAAGAAAGCCTACTGTTGTGCACCAGTGAAGTAGTCAGTTTGATGAGTTGTGGGTGGAAAAACATTGGTTAAAGGCTAACAATTTTTCTGTCCTGTCAAGTAGAATTGAGCAACATTATCGTTTTGTAGCCAACAGTTTGTGCTGATTAACAGTATTTTGTGTTCGTGTACCAAACAAATAATGCAGCCAGTCACGGCCGTGGAGAGGGCGCTGTGAACAGGTAATTATTATGATTTACAGTTTATTGTTTAGCGTCATTCACTGTCATATGATTTTAAACATTCGGGGTTATACAGTCACTCGTAGTTGGTGTGTTTCTTATTGTGTTCACAGCATGTCAAGTGTGTTCAGATTCAGGAGGTTAAACCAAAGTTATGGTTCAAAGTTCCAACTTCTTCAATGTCCTGTATAGCTTTTTTTTATTGTTAAAGATAATAATTGCTGAATCAAAAACTGTGAATAGATATTTAGTAAAATGATGCGCAATAAATTTTCTTTTTGCCATATTTTCTGTGGTCTCTTTGCAGAACGCAGCATTTTGTTGCACTATTTTATGTTTTTAATGTATTTTGCATAATATTCTGTGTATTAATCTGGAACTTCATGCAGCATGGATTTCAGTGAAGCCTCTACAAAGCTGCAGACGGAACTGAATCAGTGCCGATGGTATGTTTAAAACGTATGTTGAATATTTAAGGACTCATTGGAGAATCATTTCTTTTGACCTGAAGAGCACATTTTCAGGCAGAGTTGGAGGTGAAGAAGGAACACAGGGAGACTTGCGTCATCTTAAATTTAAAATTTTATTATTTTTTCATACAAACTGTGTGGTACCATGGTTCATTGTCACCATGGCTCCACTCACCAGTTGCTTGGCAACCAACTCCTCCTTGGAATCGATGCAACTACTCATGTCCTCATAATTGCAGGCTCTTTTACAATATTTAGCAAAAACAAAAAACAATAGAATTGTATGATAAGATAATCGACTGAGGCTGGGATACAATGGTGCTTCACAGTTAATTTGGGCTCTATGCTGCATGAATTACATATCTCTGTGGCTTGTATAAAAGTCCACTACGCGTCGAGGCTGCCGTTTAAGCTTTAAATCTTTTCACGACAGTTTCTGGGATTTGCATGTCTGCACGTGTACGTATGCAAATGTACGTCTCGTGTGTTTTATCTTTGTTCTTGCTGGCCGAGCGAGCGATTCCTCCAGCCAGGTGTCGGGTTCATCCCCTGTGGGAAGGCAGAGCTCCTGTACCTGAGGGGCTTCTCTGGGCTCGAGGGAGAGCCAAGAATTCACAAAAAGGCCTGCAAGATAATTAAACATCTGTCAGCAATTTGGAGGTGTGAGAAACAGACATTTCCTCATATGTGGTTCGAGAATGTATTCCTGGGAGCTCGGGGTTGAACTCAAATTGAGCTGTCAGACGGTGAAGGAAACCTTTAAGAAATAACAATCACGTCCTTTTATTTGTGTTCAAACCGGCGTAATTACAAAGGCTTTCATGTAATTATTAAACGTCAGTGCAGTCTCATTAATGTATGCAGTGACCTTCACTGTGATTCTGGCAGCAGAGGGACCGTGATGTCTGACTAAATCTGTGATCATCATTTCATACAAAGGAGGCTGAATCTCAACAAGACGAATTACAACTTTTAATTGCCGCTTTAAATGTCTTACAACAGTTGAGGATTAAGGAATTCATCGAGAGTTAATGTCGAGACCAGTGACGAAATGAGCAATATCTCTCTGAAAATGCCTTAAAAACTCATCAAGGAGAATATAACTAGAACCAAAGCTTGGGCTTTTCAGTTTCCTGTTACAAATTTGCTTGTATTTTTGTATTAAATCTTTATCATCATTGAACTTGCAGTATTTCTTGCATTGTTTATGTGTTGATGACAGTGTTGACAGACTGATAGATAGAAATGTGGCTGCTTTGGTATGATTGCTTCGTGTCCTCACCCAGCTTTGGGCTTTTGCAGGATCAGTCTCTCTGGCTGCTGTCGGAGGAAGAGGAAGTGCAGTCTGTGGAGCTGGACTTGACTGAGTGGACCATGGGCACTGATGCTCTTGGAGGATTTTGTCATGGCTCGGCCACGACTCCAGCTGATGAGGAGTTGCTCCACTCTGGGAGAAGACAACACCAAACACAGGTAAGAGAAATCAAGCCCACTGATGGACAGCTGCATCTGATACATGGAAGCCGTTGTTCATAGCTGATGATCTCAAGCTTCTGCATGGCACCACAGGACAGATCACACATGCAGTTATTTATTAAAGGATATCTTGAAGGTCAGTTCATACTGTGTGTGGCTGTCATACCAGAATACTCTTCAAGTTAGAACTTCCAAAGCAGAGGTGAATCCTCCACTGTTTCCTGACGTTTTCCTTCATCAGACAGTGGAAGAGGAAGATGAAAAGTCCTGGAATATGAGCAGAAATGAGATACGGCCATGAGTTTTGGAGGACGAGATTAGTTCTTGGTTTATGGCTCGTTCGTCCCTCAGCAGATATTTTTAATTTGCACTCGAGCAAGGCATTTCCTCCTTCCTCCTTGAAGTAAAAAGCGCGGGCCCTTTGTTGCGTCACTCTCAGATAAAAAAGAAAGTAGCCTAATATAACAAAGGCCAGTCGAGGTAAAGGCAGTCGTGAAATAGTTGCATCATTCAGCCTCCGTTTGATTTCCTTCTTTTTATCTGTTTTGTTTTGTTGGTTTCTTTTGAACTGTGAAGGTGAAGTGGGATGTTGAGGAAAACTGTGTGTGTGTGGTTTGCAAAGCTTCACTCGATAAATAATCACACAGCAACACGCGGGATGGATCTCATGCAAGACGGAAAAAAGCAAGAGAGGGTGAAGACCAGAATAAGAAAACAGTGAGACGTGCTCATGCAACGTCAGATTCACTGAACCTTTCCACTGTAACTGCACAAATGTGCCTGAAATTGTTCATTTCAACCGTTTGATGAATGCCATCATGAGGAGGTGCATGCTTGTGAGATTTCATCATTAGCTTAAATCAGCCCCCCTAAATTGCAACACAAGGCCACCTGTTAGGATCCATTCATGGGCAAGAATCATTCACAAAATTATTGCTGAAGAGTAAGAAGAAGTGCTTCACACCATGCAGGTTTAATTCTACAACATCTTTAAACTCCAAATTCATTCAAATTAAGGCATTTAAATTCTTTAATCAGGCAGGTGTCTGTGTGTTTGTGGAGGAAGGACGACAGTTTTATTATTATTCATTACTCATACAGTTCTGGACAGTTTTGTTCGTATCTAAAGTTTGGGACAAACCTGATCACCGGTTGACACCTACAAGGACTGGACAAACCACATTAAAGGCTGTTTCCACCGATCGTCTCTGACCATCAGGAGGGAGCCTAAACTAAGCAAATACTCTTAGGCAGCACACTAAATGACTAACGGCTGGAGCTCTGGCAGTAGACGGCCCCGCAAGTCCATTGAGAACGCCGTGGTCGGCAGCCAGCAGCTTGCACTGCTTTTGGTTCGTCCGGTTGTGGTCGGCCTTCGATCTAACGTCGGAGAGGCTTTTATTCTCTGACCACACATCAATCAGTTTTTCCTCTATTTCAGTTGGCTGGTGCACTCTCACACCACAAACCTTTTTGCTCGCCATTCTTCTCCCTCTTTTGTTTATTTACCGGTATATCACTCCTACACGCCACTCAAGAACAGATCTGTTCCCACAAGTGTTCAGACGTGTGCTACCTAGCATAATGGTCCAACCTTGCAGGCTGTTGAGCGCAGAGAAAAGGTTCAGAAGAACTATTCTGGCTGGTCCCCAGGTGAAGAAGCCAACAATCCACATTAGTCCGAGTAACGAGGTGAGACTGGCAACTCCCTTCAGGTCATGCATCAGTCCACTGCGGATCCCAGCCGGGCTGTTGACTCGCATGTGGTGAAACTGGATCAGCACCACGACAAAAACCTGAAAGCAAATGCAAAAGAAGGCTTGGAGTTTGTTAGAGTACAGAAAAAAGAATCAAGACAAGAATAAAAGTGCCCTCAAGTGGGAGATTTGATGGAGGCATGTGTTAAACTGAGTCATGCCGCGTTATATAGGCCACAAAGCCTGATTTGTCTGTTTGAATATGATCAGATTTTAAGATTTAGTGTATACGTACTCTTGTGGCTTTCATATATTGTGAGTGCTGTCTATTGTTAGTTTCTTTAGATTTTCCCTCTGAAACTGTAAAAATTAGCGAGGAGAATACTGAGATACATGAACTTGTCAGGGACATTGGTCAGTGTTCGTATGAAATGTTTACCACAATGTTGAAGAGGAAGACCAGCATGGCGTAGGCAACCACAGACACGTAAAACGTCACATCGTCCTGGAGCCAACAGCTGTGGGAACGAGTGGTGAAAAAGAAAAGCGAGGGGAGGGGGTGAGTCAGAGGAGAGCGTGAGGCACGGTTAAAAATTCTATCTCCTCATCATTCAGATTCTATAAATATGCCAATTTAATTTGCTAATCCTTTTTTGACATAGGTTCAATTGGAAACAGGTGATTGAAACCACTGTTTCAAATCTGCATCAAGATGTGAAAAATGCTTGATTGAAGCCCAAACTCACAAGTTGTCCATTGGCTCTAAGCTCGCCTGAGCATCTGTGTAAAGGTTATCGCCATAGGCCTCTCTGTTCACGATGAGCACCAGGGTGCAGATCACCAGAGGAATCCCTAGAGGGACAGTTTAATCTGTGTGACAGCCTCAGAAAAAAGTGTGTGACTGTGACTCTGTTTTGGCCTGAAAGTCGCTCAGTGGAAGACACGACTCACCCCATCCAAGAGCGCAAAACTTGAGGATGTAAGAAGGCACGTAGACGTTGAAGACTTTCACTAATGCCAAATACATGTTAATGGCCTCCAACCCCATCCAGGTGAATGACGCCAGCAGGAAGTAGTGCAGCGTGAATGCTACAGCCACACAGAGGCCATACAGACCCCAGGAGGACAGCCAGGAGTTGACCAGAAACACCAGGTCCAAGCCCAGCAGCGCCAGGGAGAGGTTAATGAGGATCTGAGAGGGGTAGTCCCGACGAAGCTTTCTGAGTGAGGGCGGAAAACGAAAGGTCAGACACAAACCTACACAACGCTGTATGTTCACAGAACCACAGTCAGTGATGACGTTGAACCACCAGATACCAAAGCTATTACAAATGGAGTCCAAGAAGAACAAAAAGTGGAAAACATTTCTGAAACGGCAGCTCAGGTTGGAGTCTCACTCGAAAGCCGTGTAAGTGAGAACAGTGATTCCCAAAAACAGTGAGGAGACTCCACATCCAACATAGGTGATAATGGTCAGGATCTTCTCAATAGCCAGGTCCACCTGAGTCCTGGAGACATCCTACACACACACACACACACAGATTTGCTAGAGTGTATCTGTAGTAATTACAGTAACTGCTCCTTTCCCTGCTAATAAGTACAAACTAGCATGAAGGGAAACACTCAGATTATTCGCTCCCTCTTGCACTAGTGTGTGTGAATTGGTGGCAAAGTTGGGCAAAGCAAAGTGGTCAAAATGATGCAGGACAATTAGATAAGATTATTTATTACTCTGTGCAATCATTTTAAAGTTAATAGGTTATGCTTGATTTGAAAGTGTTGTTTGCATCTATAAGCACGAGAACAGGAAGTACATCCCACAATTGCTGCGGATAAATGATGAATTTGTGTCAACTTCTCTAGACGCTAGTTCATTTTTATATATTGTGCTTTGAGCGCCCTCTGCTGGTAAAACCTGAGTTGAAGCAACATTCTGACTACTCGTACTACTGCTGCTACCACTGCCACTACTGTTACCAAAGCTTTTAAAGGTGCTGCTCTCCCTCTGAGGCCAAAGCGAGCTTTCGAGCAAACCGTAATAAACAATACACACCAGAAGAACTCCAAAGTGCGTGAGATGATCACACAGACACGTCGTGTAGTCGAGGCTGCTGTTGTGTTTTCTACAGCCGTAATCATCCCAGCCTCCATGTCCATCTAGATGACACAAACATTAAGCATCACACAGTTCACCCTGCATATTCATGCATATGTACCAGATTAGAGATCATTGTAATCAGGACCTACTGTTTTTATTGAAGTTCCAGTAAACACACTGTGCGTCCTTGTAAAGCTTTGACAGAGAGGAAAATGTTTGTTAGAGATTTACCTAACTCATATATTGGAAGCAGTGTAAGCAGAGAGGTGAACCTACTGCATTGGGTATAAGATGATGGAGCGTGACTTGGATATCTTTGTCCAGGTCTTTGATTGGAGAGCTTGCGTTGGTCACACTGGCTGACACCACAAAGGTGTTGAGGGTCTGCCCCTTCTCCCTGCTCTGGAAATGACGTTATAAAAACAGTCTTAAATAGATTCTGATAGACTGGCATCTTTTTCCTGATACTTTAAGTGAAAGGAATCATGCAAAGTAGTACTGTGAAGAGCATCGGGATGCCGTAGAACTGGAACATAACCCTCGGCGGGCTCTGGTTCCACTCGTTCTCTCGGAAGCTGTGCTGCAGGACGGACGGCAGCGAGATGAAAGCCACTGTGCTGTCGAAGGGATACCTGTTGATGAAAATCTGCAACATAAAGAGAAATGTATGTATGCTCTTTCAAGCTCAGACTCAGCCTGCTTTAATCAACAGAAACACTCAGAGTGGTATTCAGATTCAGTGCAGACTGTATGGCATGAATATGAATGTTAAGTAGTGAGAATGATGGAGTTTAAGCAGTGATGCTCGCTGCATGGCAGATCTGAGAGAAGGTACATTAATAAAACATTTCAGACACATAAGTGCAGATGAAATAGCATTTTGCCTATACACCACTGCATTTGAATAGCACATTTGGTAGAAGATATTTCTTGTGACTTTCAAATTGATAAACATCTACAGCACATAAACCTGTTAAATCCCACCGATTGGCCTGATGATACAGTGTGATTGGGTAATTTGGCCTTAATATAATATCACAATTTTACACTGTATTTTTGTTGATAACGTTACTTCTGATGATAAACATCGATCAGCCAACCACAGACAGACAGATTGAGGACATTTGTTGGTTGTTTGCTAACCTCAGGCCTTGTGCCTGTGTGGTCAGATGACACTCCAAACGTCAAACTGCCAAACTGCCCGGGAACTACATCCACCACTGAGATAGCAACGGCTGGAGCAACCAGGGTGGAGGAGCCGTTGTAGCCCACCAGCTTGTCTCCCACTGCCTCTGTGATATTCAGGATACTGGAAAGGAGGACAGACACAGAGGCTAGTCAGACATCAGGGAGGAGACTTCCTTCATTTGGATGTTTGATTCAGTTGTCCGTCCTTACGTGTTCGTAAAAGGCAACAGGTTGCTGTCAGATTCCAGTATGTCCGAGGTGATATTGATTAGAGCTTGGCCCAGGGTTGGTGTGATCACGCTGCAGTTGACGACGTCCTCCAGCTTGTCGAAGACTGTCACCAGCTCCTGGTGCTTGAGTGTGGAGCTGTTGCTCAGTAAACCCTCAATCATCCCCACCATGTCCAGCGCATTCTCTGGACATAAGTCATACAACCTGTGAAGATCTGTATCTGATTTTTAAAGATACTTCATGGAAGAAGACCTTTTCACTGCTCGGTTGTTTCGGGGATTTAAATGTGCAAAACAGGAATCAACAGTGTCATGGCAGAGAGCTTCAGCCCATTGACGAGTAAAAATCAAGCATTCATTTATACCCCTACATCTGTTTTGAATAATGATGAATAAATAAGAAAATCATTAGAGAGTGAACAATACAGCTGTTTGTAAGTTGACAGACCAGCAGTGACATTGATATGCTCCAGATCAGAGATGGTTTCCACCACGAGAGAACAGTCCTCCAGGTCTGGGACCAGCCAATGTGTCCTGAGGGACAGTTTGCTG
Organism: Chaetodon trifasciatus; assembly: GCA_037975065.1. Taxonomy (NCBI): domain Eukaryota; kingdom Metazoa; phylum Chordata; class Actinopteri; order Chaetodontiformes; family Chaetodontidae; genus Chaetodon; species Chaetodon trifasciatus. The sequence continues at coordinate 1,085,140 of JBBMOE010000064.1, read as the reverse complement.
GTGGTGAGAAGACGGGAAGAGAACACAATGTTTGCTGAACGTTTTGTTTTTGTAGCACTGATTTTACAAGCTAGGTATGTTTGATTCTTGATCGAAAAGTTTGTCGTCCGGTTTTTGCCATCTGTGCTTTCCCAAGTCTTACTTTGGCAGAAAATGCCTCTAACAGAGCTTGGACAGCTGGGATGCTTTTGATGCTGTGAAACACCCATCTATTAACTCCAGCCATTAGTGACAGCGACCGTCTGACTAATGACTTTACAGCACAGACTCCTGCAGCTCATGAGCAGCCATCGATAATGATGTCACGCTGAATCAACACGCAGAAAGAGTCCTGAACACAGTAAGACAGGCGTGTGAATATATACCAATTGATGTAATCAATACCCAAATGAGCCTGCAGTTATTCATGGGACTGCGTGATGAATCATCTGCAGGTCATGAGTTCAGTGAGAAGTGGCAGCAGAGAGCAGCACCTCTCGAAGATGTTGGTATAAGCTTGATATTTTTAGAAAAAGCCATCTTCAAGCTGAGATTTACTGCAGTATTTAACACATGATCAGCTACTCTAAAGTTTGAACTTCACATTTCTCCTTTTAAAAAGCTTTAATTGGATCCCTCCCTGCCCATTGATCATCAAATCAATACTATGTCAGAACGTATTAAATTCACAATATTGTTTTCAGCGCTGGGAGTTTTGTTTGTTTATTCTAACACCCTGGACTGGTGTATTTGTGGTCGAAGTGTCTGAGCGCTCACCAGTGTCGGATGGCGTAGCGCGTTGGGTTTTTTGGGCACAGACAAGTCGCATTTCTTCCTCCTGACGTGGCGGGCCACTCAAACAGGCCTTTCCTCGTCTGGTGGGTTTCTGCATTGCAGTTAAATATCACTGAAACAGGGTGACAGCGACACAGACGGAGACAGAGAAGAAGAGACTTTTTTAACTTTTAAAAACTTTTAGACTTTATCATCAATTATTAAAAGTAGTACAGTTTTAATAGTGTGTAGTCTTTGACTGAACCCGAATGTCGCTCACATATGCGGTTTATCTGTATGTCCTGGACTGCTATGGAGATGGAGCCATTGGTGTAAGGCGCCAGGAGTAAGTATCTTATCTGCTCCTCCATTTCCTGTGTGTCTGACAGCGGCGACATGACCTGAACCTTGAACACACATGTCTCTCTGCAGACCGGAAACGAGTGCATTAGAAGTTAACCAATAATACGTTCCAGGCAGTAAAAGTTTTCCAAAACGGATATGTTTGATGAATTGATTAAAAAGTTAAATTGAGTCGTAACATCCCGCACAGAGTAGGATGAAGTAAACACATCAGCCTGTTATAATGCATACCTTGAAACTCTGTATGCAAACACCTGGAAAATAATAAAGAATATTAGCACAGCTTTGAAACTGGCGGGGGAAATTTATGACTTTTTCTGTTTTCTTACTGGTTCAGAGGTAGAGAGGTTTGCCTCCGGGTTAGGTCTGGAAGTGAGATCAGTCACTAAATCAAACTGTGCAGGTTGACGTCAGATTGCGTGATGTTTGTGGAAACAGACGGTGATGGTGGCCATCACATACTGTACCTTTGAGTTTTGGAGAGCAGCTGGAGGTCAAGCACCATCATCTTGTCATCAGGTAGAATTGAGTTGAGCTGTGGAGAGTCAAGAGGCCACATTTAAGACCCATAAAGCCACATCTGTGGTGGTATGTTCCTAAAATTTAAAGAGCTATGCTTCTTTGTGAGACATACCCAGGTGCAAAGAACTTGTTCTGCGTCACCGTCCCCTGTTCTGGAAACCTTCACCTTCACCTCAAAGTACAGATCTGCAGAGGAGATCACAGTGAAAATCCCTGAATCATCCACACATGGAGAGCGTTTCTACTGTAAATGATCAGACCGACCAGAGATATTAGCAGGGCTTGTAGTGAAGCTGGCGGCTGTGGTGGCGCTGGTGGAGGGGCTTGAGGTGGCGTCAGTGGTGATAATGGATGTTGTGGTTTTAAATGTGGTGGCTGTGACCGGAGAGGCATCCGTCACAACAGGAGGAGGACTCGTGGTGGCAGTGGAGAAACTTTCTAGAAACAGAGAAAAGATGATTGTGAACTAGAATTTCTGCAACGTTTACACAAACACACACAGTAAGAACTATTTCTCACCAACTGCTGTGGTGTGGATGCTCTCTGCATCAGCCAGCAGCTGTAGCTGACTGCTGGGGTCGTGGAAGGGGGTCCTAAGGTCCATGTATATCACATTTTGCGCAACAGTCACATCCAAGCCGGGGTTAATGATTATATGAATCAGACAGCTGAACCTGCAGGGGGGAGACAGTGTTCCTGATGTCCTGATTTCCCACGCATTTTGACTGGTGATCCCTTAAACTGAAGCCTGTTCGTTACGGCCATAATGTGAATGTGAGGTGTGATCAGTTCATTTTAAGAAGTATTCAGTATTTCATAAGAAAGAAAGTTGTGAAGTACTGATGAAATTCAGCCTTTGAGTTCATATCAGAAGATATTTTCCACATTTATGATTACATGTTGGCATATAGACATATTGTATAACAAAAGGAAAATCATTTGAGCTATAAATTGATCCTTCACCCAATAATTGGCCACAATGAGATTATGTATGATTCAGAAAACCGAAACAGGAACCACGTTACCTCTTATAAGCGGGAGTCCACCGCACCTGAAGAATAAGGAACATTTTAAAATAACACTAAAGAATTACTCTATTTCCACCAAAGAGTACTGACAATTTCTTTACAGCAATATCTCGTTACTCTGCAGCATGTACACGACTACAGCTACTGCATATCTGCAGTAAGCTAATATCTGCTTTTGCTGTGTTTTCTTACCAGCCTGCCCTCATGCAATGTTTTCTCAAGGCTGTCCTCTGGACTGGATCTGCGTAAGAGATCAGACGAACTCAATATGCTTATGTCTCATTGGCTCCCTCTCTCTTAATTGATGTGGCACATTAATTACTTTAATTACAAAATAGACGGAGTCATGTCAGTGTTGTAAAATCGGGTCTTCTCATACCTGGATACTTCAAACACAGACACTGTGTGCAAATAGACGCTCGGCAGGACTAGTTCAAGCTATAGGAACAACAAACATTGGTTATTTCAAGCCACTGAGATTTACTGCAGGCGAACAAAGGCAAGATATCACCTGCACAATGTAATAGAGTCATTTGTGTACATAAAATGTTTAAATGTTTGTCTAGATATACTATACTTCAAGTGTATTTTATACATGAAACCTCACTTTTAGATCAGTTTTTACTGTTTAATTGACCATATCTGGGTTTTTTTTTGTGTGTGTTTGTTTCCTTTACCCAGCCATGTGCGATGTCTCTGGCTGTGCGGAGCTCGGTGTTGTTCCCGTCGTAGCGGATGATGGCAAACATCAGTCTCACTTCATAAATGGACCATTCTGCCAATCAGCCAGAGAGAACAGAGGATACCATTAAGGCGAGAGTAGGTAAGAAGCATTAGAAGCATTTTGAGCCAACACACTCCATCAGCAGCTAACCCAGTTTGCGATGGCTATTGCTTGTGTTTGTTGATATTTGTTAAAAGAACTCATCCTCTCATCACGGCTCCTCTTCCCAGCACTCTCTCATGGGGTCCAGCAGTGGTCAGGAAGTGCGCGCTCATATGTTTTGGAGGAGCGGTTTTATACTTTCAAGATCTAGTTTATTCTTGCTGGTCTCTCCAGCGTTACCAAATCCAGCTTTAAGTGTTTATGACTGAACAATAAAACACAGTAATTATTGAAACAAGTTTATATTCCAGAGTAAATCCTAAAGTCAGGCTTAATGTTGGTTTTAAGGTGAAGATGAAAGCAGGTCCCGGCTTTGCAGAGAAAAAGCATCATCCTATGACAGCTGTACCATAAATGCTTCTTATCTTAATGTTACTGATCAAATGACTTCTATATTTACTTAACTGACAGGAAAGACAGGGGGTCAATATTTAATCTGAGGGCTGTAGACATACAGTAAACCAAAGGCAGCTGACCACCGAGCCAGGAGCAAGCTGTAAAAGGCAAGGCAAGACAAACCTTTTACTGCATTGAAGTGAATCACTGGCTGTTGTATAACCACTGTGGGAGAGTGTGGGAGAAAATATTCAACCTGTCGATACTCGCAGAGCTCACAGCCTCTGCGGTTAATATTGTGAGACAAAGCAGTTTAAATTCATAGAAACACACGTTCCGGTTTCTGTGAATTTTCCATCAGCTCACCGCAGTACAGGCTGGAATCAGGGAGCGGACAACAGATCTGAGTGTCCCAGTCGTCTCTCCGCCACGTCACCAGGTCCCCCTCTGTACATCTCAGTGATGACACTTCCTCTTTGCTGCGTTCTCGCCCCCACATGCGAAACTGTGACACTTTGCCCAGCAGACCCGTGAACGGGATGATCTGGATACTCCCGTTGACCAGGCGGTGTGCCGCACCCAGAGTAAGCGTCCCGCTGGGGGCCAGTTTGCAGCACGAGGGAGAAATGGAGGGAGCTGAACTGTGAGCTGGAAGAGAAGAAAACATGGCGGCAGGGATAATTTCGTTTGCTGAAGCCACCGTTTAGCGCCCTCCAGAGATCACAAACTGTTGATTAACCCACCTGCCATGATGTCCACTGGTTCACCATTGATGTATAGGGCAGGTCTGTCTTTAGTGTGTGTCCAGGTCAGACACAGCGAGTACCAGTGTGACACAACAAGGTTCATCTGATCTGTAGTCCACTCTATCCCAAACAGCCAGACCACTAGACGACCCCACTTTCCCCCCAAGCCCAGCTCAGTGTAGTGGACCTCAGGATGATGGTACATGAAGGCGGTCCATGGTGAGGAAGCGTGGACCTTGATGGGGTAGTTGATGAAATGTGATGCTCTGAGCTGTGCAGCCCCTTTAAAGTTGTAGCAGGCTAACTTGTGCAGTGCCAAAAATTGAATTTTTCATCAATACCTTTAGCTTCAGGTTGAAGCAGACAGTGAGCCCCTGGAGGGCGGGGATGGAGACCTGAGGCTTGAGTCTCCAGTGGTTGCACTCGTAGGTGAAGTCAGCCACTTTCCCCCATGGACTGACCCACGGGTCTGACAGACACAGTCAGCATACAGCCGGTCTTTAACAACATGCCTTTGCTTTCATTTCTTGTTGAAACAGTTTTCAAGCAGTGCACTTCTGACTCGATCCTCTTTTAACACATTTCACTGTTGATATTTACAGTAGAGAAAAGCTTGCAGTTCAAAGGCAGCATGTCGCTTGATAAATGACGATTGGATAAATCTTCAAAATTATCGATTGATGTCTGTCAATGGATAAAAAGATTTCAGTACTAAATCAAAGATTTTTTTTTTTCTTTATTTGTATGTTCTTTTTTTAAAAAAAAGATTGAGTTAGTTTCTGTTTATTATTTTGCAGGAAGAATGAGAATTTTAGTCTTTGGAATCAGAGACTGAAATGTAATGAAAGACAACAGATGGCTAACACTTACATTGCTTTACTTTTTCCAGCTCTGCTTAGCTTCTCGTATCGGCTTCAAGCTTTTGATCTTTCATCCATAACGCAGACACCACATGTTGTATGTAAGCGCGTAGCCACATATGTTTAAGCACTCTATACTGTGTTTGTTGTAGATATTCTCGACTTATTTATAATCACGGTGGCTTTCTCTCAGAGCTGTGCGTTCGGCCGCGCAGGCTGTAAACTAAAAGATAACTCAGTTTAGAATGAGATACAGGTTTCTGTCACTGAAAGCAAGATGCCAGAATCGGTGGTCTTGTCTCACTACCTAAATTATTATTAATTCATTGTGACACTACCCATATTTAAGCATTTTGACTGAATATTCGATCAATCTATCAAACCATATCCATTCAAAACACTCTTACCTCGCTGTGTGCAGGCAGAGCTGCTCAGCAGAGACAGGCTGATCAACACTTTTAGGACTTTTTGAAGAAAAATCATCTCAAACCTGAAAAAAAAACCTCCTTTTCTGAGTTTTTCAGTTAGAAGATTCGTTGTGCATGAAGTGAATAAAACAACTTCTACAATAAACTTAATGAACAAGCACAATATTCTCATCTCATTCAATTCACCTAAATATTTACTACTGCTGATTTCAAGGTGTCAGGTTTTATTAAAACACTGTTCAAGCATTGAAAGAACTGACAAAGTACGCACCTGCATGAATAAAATAATCCTAAAAACTAAGTTAAATCCTGACCCAGATCCAGATTCAAACAAGCTCGGATCAAACGTTGAACCACAAACCTGTCGCTGCAAAGCTGGTATGACTGTGAGTGTGAAGCAGAGAGCAGCGTATTGTTGCTGTGATTGGTCTACTTGTGTATTATGTATGTGCGCAGGTGAGAGAGACTGGTGATACAGAGAGAGCGGGAGGCGGAGAGAAAGTGTGTATGTATATTTTCAATGTCATCTTACCAGTGAGTCAATCGAAATAGTAACTCACACACAAAGACATGCCCTGCTTAGTGCAACCACACACATGAAGCTAAATGACTAAGTAAAGCTCACATGAAAACACTTTACTGACTTTTGTTGCTGGGACCTGTATATGAAATACCATCTTCAGTCTTTCCAAAGTTTGTGTCTCTTTATAATTCCCTATTTGTCTACATGTAACACGGTCATAATGACAAATCACTGTCCTTAAAATCAACATTAAATCAATACAAACAAATCTGCAGTGCTAATTTTGTAGAAAGTTTATTTTAGCAACACATCAAGGCGTACACTTTGTATATATTCCAATTTATATTTCAGTTTCCTCTGTCATGGAGGGAAAATGATTAAAAAAAGTGCATAGAAGTTTATTTATATAAAACATACAATAAGCAAAGTAATCCCGTAGCAGTTAGCAATTACAAATATTTGGTTATTTAAAAAAGTTTTTGTTCGTAGGAAAATATCACCTTTCAGAAATGTAAAGATAAGACATTAATGCCACAAACATGAGCTGGTTTTTGTGCTAAAAGATACAATTAAAACAATCCTAATTCATGTACATACATGGTGCCCTCCAGTCATCTGCTAACACTTCAGCTTACGCTGTGTTGAATGACTGAGGACTCTAACAACCATCAGCTCATGAAAAATCAGTGTCTTTAGTAAGAAAACATGACCTTTTCAAAATGAAAACATTTGACCTGTACGATCATATACAGCGTCATTACCTCAGCAGTGCTGTAGTTCCATATTTGATGTGATACAATCACGTCTTTCTTGACCATCACTCAGCACAGCACATGTTTTAGTGTTAGCATGCAGCATCAGAGCAAACAATCAACAGTGGACACAAATTACATTTTGGTCCCGATGTTTCCATCACTTCTTGGACCATCTGCCAAAAACTCAACAAATATCAAACAGGATATTGAAATGGAGAGAAACACAGAAAAACATGATGTTGATATAAGCCGCCATGAGACAGTGACCGGGCTCTCCGTCTCTACTTGTTGCCACAGTCGGTGCAGAGGATGTCTCTCCCCTTGGCTACGAAACGCTTGTTGGACAGACTGAGGGAGCATCTCTTGCAGTTGAAGCAGTATTCATGCCAGGAGCTGCCTTCATAGTTCACCACGTTCACTCCTTTACCGAAACCTGAGAGAGACGAGAGTTCAGGCTCAGTTACGACTGAATCTGCTATTTTCCAACCTTTGAATTAATCCTTTAACAGAAGGAAAAGCATGGGCACACTCTGGCTGGCTATTTCCAGTCAGGCGTGACTTCTATTTATGCACATTTAGGTCGACTAACTAGTTTTTGTTAGCAGCCTAGATACACGTTGTATAGATGTTTTTCTCGTCTGTGTTTTCTAACAACGTAATCTTCAGTTTGGATTTCAGGTGACCTGTGATTGGGTTTTGGCAGCCGCTGCATTTCTTTGCCACAGAGTTCTTGTAGCAGTCGACACAGAAGACCTGGTCCTGGTGGTTGGTGAAACTGGACCCTGCCAGAGGCTTTGAGCAGGAGCTGCATACGAAACAGTGGCCGTGCCACGGCTGGTCCTGGTAGTTCACCCCCCCAGAGGTAATAGGCTGGAGACATGGAGAGAAGAGTATTAGTTAGCATAGTGTTCATACCGAAAACTTCTCCGTAATACTAATATGGTTTTTCCAAAGTGGATCATCAAGGGAGTTCATAATGTTGATACTAATCTCTTGAATTTTAACCTCACTTTACTGTTATGCTTAAAATTACAACCCTGTAAAGTGCATGTACTGCCTGAGGAGGTCTATGAAATCCCAAGAAAGGTGTCTTTGGCCCCTGTTTGAAGAGAAAAACAAACCTTTTTGCAGCTGACGCAGTGTTTGGCAAACTTCTTGTCATAGCAGGGGCTGCAGTAAATGTCACTTCCTTTGGAGAGGAAACTCTGCGATCCTATTGGCCGTTTGCAGCTGCAGCAGGTGAAACACTCATCGTGCCACGAGTTGCCTTTGTACTCTACGCTCTCTGTGCCTGCAGAAGGTGAGAGTGAGGGGACAGTTAGCCGTCAGCATGAACGCTCAGCTCAGCAGTAAAGCTCAATAGGAGAAGTTGTTAAAGCAGTTAAAGCATGACAGTGGCTTGTTTCAAAATAAAACATTTTGTTTTTACAAGGTTTTGGTGCATAATTAGAGTTTCTTATTATAGTATTCTAATAACTAACTGCTAAACTGCTAACTAAATGCTAACTGTTTTTACAGAGAAATTAGAAGTTTTTTTAATGGTAATTTTATTGCTAAAGTAAGTCAACTCATGGGCCAGCTTCTCAAAACCCCTTCAGTATGGTGGGTCTCTGCTAACGGCACAAAATCAGGGTTTGAAGTTGGTCATCTTACCAGCCAGTATGGGTTTATAGCAGCCGTGGCAGCGAGGAGCATCCTCTCTGGAGCAGCACTTCCCACACATGATGCGGTCATCCTTAGTGCTGAAGGGCTCTTTGGCCAAAGGTTTGTAACACTTCGCACAGCGGAAACACTCCTCATGCCAGTACCGACCCTTATGGCTGAGCTCCTGATGGAGGAGTTAGGAGGGGAGAGTTTGATGAGGGGCATGGAGGGAAAACACAGCACCAGCACAGACCTGATGAGAACTACAGGAATGATCCGATAACACGCACCTTTGATTCCACAGGGATGGGTCGATGGCACTCGGCGCAGGAGTTGGCGCAGAACTTGGTGTGGCAGCGGATGCACACCGGCTTGCCTTCATTGCGGACGAACCTCTTTCCCCCGAGGTCCTCCCGACAGTAGAAACAATGCGAGCTGTCTGCCATCGTGACTCAGAACCACAACTAAAAAAGCAAGGAGAGGAAAGGTAAAAGTTATTTTTTTTATTTGTCACATAGTCAGCCTGACTCTGCATTGTGCAGTGAAATGTGTTGTTACCCCCTCTGATACAGTGCTTGATATAAATAGCAAACATATCAAAAATCCAATATATCAAAGAAAAGATGAATAATGAGTGGTGCAGATTAGGTCCAACATGGTGCAGAATTTTAAATATGGTGCAAAGCCTCACATTGGAGAAGGTGGACTGAGCAAACGTTTGGCCTTTTCACTTGATACTGTTACATCTGCTTTACACTATAGAAATCAGTGGTAACACCACAGGGGGGCGCTGTTGGTCGCTGGAATAAGTGAGACAAGATGAAGGCAGAAACCAGAAGCTGAACAGTTTGGTTTGTCATCTTCAAGTGTTCTAATTGAAGAAATCTACCTGAAACCACCACATAGAGGCGCCGCTGATACACTTAGTGGGACTGAAGAGAGAGAAGAAGGTTTCATATAAACTGCTGCGGTTTGCTGATACACATTTGCTTTAAGTAAAAGCATAGCAGCCAGGTGCACATAGTACCTGTGTCTACCTGTGTGTTTGCATATGTGTGTAACTTTCATGCCAGAGTGCTTATGAACTGTGTGTGTGTGATATGATCCTCCTGACTCATACATCTTATCTTCGCCTGACAGAACAACTCCTACAACTTATAACTCAGATGATGAAGCCGATCCAAGAGCAAGAACAAGACCAACAACAGTTTGAATCCTGTAATATGATGATGGAATTGAAAAATCTTCATTATGGGCTGCAACTAACAATTATTTTCATTACTGTCAATCATCTTTCTCAATTCATCGATTAGATCTTTAGTCTATAAAATGGTTAAAAAAAGAGGCTTATTGGGATCTGAATACTTCTCGTTACTGTCCACCTTCACACTGGATGGTGTGGCCGTGGCTGTTTTTTATAACTCTGCCTGAAGTGTCCTTATGTAACTGATTTCTCACACAACAGTCCAAAAGTCACTCTACTAAAATACAACACACATAAACTTCCTAAACATAGACCCAAAATCACCACGTTGATCCCCCATAACTCCGATCACAGAGCTGTGATTACAGGGTCAGCATCTCAGAGGGCAAAATCACGGCTGCACAGGCAGGCAGACATGTGGAGGAAGAGATGGCTGAAGTCTGCTCACTCGGTTATTTCCCACATCAAGTTCACGCTGGCCGACCGCGAGGAATTCTCCTGAACTGAGGCGAGAGAGCTGTGTGTGTGCGTGAGGTGAACACATGAAGGAATGCCTGGTATGACTAATGTGGGGAGATCTGGAGCGTTGACAACTCTTTGACAGAACCTCCACATGCTCACATGCACACGGACCACTCCCTCGCAGACCACCAAAACCACAAAGTGCAGCGTTCGCCTCCCGGTTGGAGCAGCATGTCAGCACAGATTCATGAGGAAGTTCTGGTTTTGGCGCAGGGCCGACGTTACTACGAGTTTTGGCAGCATGCGCAAGCCTTCAAATCCTCCCTTTCAACTCTCAGCTAAAATCACAGATGGGTCAGGGATTCCTTTTTTGTAGGAAGGGGCTGGGTGATATCCACTCTTATGCCTCTGAATGGAAAATATGCTGAAATCATGGTTGTTTTTATCAGCCACAGGTGGACGGAGGTAGTTGTAGGCGGTCTGTCGCATCCTGTCATGTGATCTTTATGTCAAGCACCACAATCCCACGACTGAAACTTCTTTTATTTCAATCTAGAAATCATTATGTGAAGGTTTTAGGGTTAAAAATGTGTGTTTTTTTGGGGTTAAGCTCTGAGTGAAGCTCTGGGAGGATTGTGGACCACTGAAATTAAAAGTCACGACCTTCATATTTGTCTCGCTGGTCTCTCCTTTTTTGGGTCTAACAGCTATTATACAACATTCTGACTGTCATGCCAATATTCAGAGTAATAAGGGCTGTTTTTTTTTCTTTTTTCTTTTCAGTTCTCCAGTTTCACTCAGTAAGAAATGTGTCAGTTTGGAAATAAACACAGACGAAGCCCGGCCACGCAGCTCCATGCAGCTGCTAAATGCTAACATCACCATGCTAACATGCTAGCACTAAACAGGAATATTGTTTACCATCTTATTTTAGCATGCTAACATCTGCTAATTAGCTAACTAATAAGTGCTACTGGAAAAGTCAGGAGTCACCAAAGGGGGCATTCATCCTCTGGGGACCATAAATATCAGTCTGGACTCCTTCCTTCCTGGAGCTACGCTGCTAGCATGGCTAAAAATACTGTTTGTAGCTCAGACATTCTGTAGTCGATGTGTTATTGAATTGTGACTCGGTGGCTCTTTAACTTTTCTCGTGTGTGCTGTTAACTGCTCTGAACTGTGTCCTCTGGCAGCAGAAAACTGAACAAATTTGAAAAAAAAGAAGCATTTGTCTAGAAATACTACGACTATTTTTCCAGTCAGAATGGTACAAGCTGAAAATAATTATATTATTATGAGTTATGTTTCCGGAAAAGCCTCCACAACAGCATTTAGAGCCCCATGTGACAGTTCAACTCTCCAACCCAATCAAATAATTCAGTCAAATATGCAAAGAAAACCACATTTTAATATAGAATTCACATGTTTTTATGTGGTCCAGGAGGAAACAGATTTATCCCAGCAGTGCAACATACAGTAAGTAAAAGATTTAAACAGTTCAGTTTGGGCTTAAGAGATTTTTTATTTTGTAAGCTGGAGTCTGATGAAGAAACGGTATGTGGCTGAGGTTAAAGGTGCCACAATAAAGTCGATGAAATAACCTCTTTTATTGTCTTATCTCCTCAGCAGACAATAATGCTTCGAACTGATACCAACATCATGTGGAGAGGACATTCATCTTCCTTTCAGTGACCTGCTAATTCATTACTTATAAATGGAAAAACCAGCAGCTGGTTGCAGTTACTCATCCATCTCCACTGGAAGACATCACGTCAAGCCTGCCAAAGCGAGGTCTGGTATTTACCTGTTATCTATTTTACTTCCTGCACCTCCTTAAACTCATAAGAATTCATAATTCTTATGCTGTCACTCTTTTCTTGCTTTTCCTCTGAACACTGTATGTGTAGTCCATGGCTACATGGAGTCCTGTAGGTTTTTACAGCAGGCAATAATAACGCTTGGCTGCCAGCATCATGAAAATGTTATCTGATGGGAGGCAAACAATGGCTGACAGGAAGCGGGCCAGTATCCACACAGGTTGGGAGAAAACAAATCGGGTCATGCTGACGTCAGGCGGCCCCGAGGACGGTGTTCCTGCTTGTTTTTCTGCAGTAAATATCCTCGCTGTGTCACGGCACGACGGCGCACATACATCACTTTGTTGAAGCCAAGCTGCCAATACAAAGCTCTTTGTTTGATCACCATGGAAACAGTTAAACGTGAAATTAAGTTGTGACACGCAGTCGAAGCTGGAAGCCGGGTTGGAAGGCAGCGCCGCGGCCAAGGACAACTCTGCGTGCGTACTTGTGTTAAACACATTGCGGGGACGTAAATCTGTTCAGAAAGTCACATCATATAGGATTCAGAGTCCCGGGTCACGCAGGGTAAAGCCTCAGTCGCGGGGTTGGGGTCTGGCCATGTAGCAGCTCTGGTTAAAACATAAGACTGGCATTGCTTGACATTTTCCTTATTGTCAACAAATCACCTCAAGTAGGAGTAAATTGTGCTTTTGTTGGCGACTGATGTCAGTTAAATGAAGGATGTATGTGGGAGGAACGCGTCACAGCGCAATGTTACGGCTCATTGATGCGTTTTTAATAGTTTATGACTTGAAATGGAGCTCCGTGGCTCACAGGCCGTACTTGACAGTGACGTTTCATCCTTCAGAGGTGGTTTAAGTTTGTGGGGAATGAGAGTTAAGTCAATGCAGTTTCCCCTTAAGTGACAAAAACAAGCATGTGCATGCACAGAGTCATGCAGTCTGCAGCCACTTGGCTTCAAAGCTCTTCAATTCTTCACGTCTTTCTCCCTTTTCTATCGTTTTTGCCCTCTCTGTGTGTTCTTTCGCGCCTCTGTGAAAGTTTTCAGCCACCTGACAGCAACAATCACGGCTCAGTTCAGCCTCTCAGAAGTCCAGACCTGCCGCCGCTTGGCAGCTAGAGGTCTGCGGTGTAAAAACTAAAACCGGGAGAGGTGACATCACGTAATGTCTGCGACAGGAAACGCATTTTAAACACACGAGGGAGACGGAGATGGCAAAATAAAACAGAGAGAGAGAAAAGAGCCAGGATGAACATGACTAGACAAACTAAAATAGTGTGTGTTTTTCAGAGTGTCTGCTTGTACCCACCATCTGTGTGTGTGTGTGTGGGTGTGTGTGTGTGAGTATTGGCATGAGCTTATCACTGAAGAATGTGGTGGAAAACTGAGAAACAGGAAGTCTCCATCAGAATGGTGAAGTTGGCACAGTCCATCCACACACACACACACACACGCACACACACACTTCTCCACTGGCTATAACTGACTGCGTTTACACTAATATCTCATTAAAAGTACACATTCATGTCGCATGAACCCTGAACTTGGCCGAGCTCGAGGTGCTTCAGTGTGTGCTGCAGGTGTTGACCTCTGCGTCCCTGCTGACTTTGAAAACTCTTTAATCATTGGCTTGGTATGGCAGCCACTCAAAAAATGTCTCTTAATGAGGTTTCCTGGTGGTTTAAAAATAGATCAGGAATGAACAGAATGATCATCTAATGTCAGTTGAGCTGTGTTGATGCTTCAAAATCTGCTCTTCTGTATTGATTTCCTTCTCCTGTTAGTGTAATGTAGACTTTATTTTGGGAATTAATAAGTATCTGTATCAGTTTTTACTTTGATTCAACCAAGTGTAAAACTCGGTGATGATAATGGGTCACTCATTGTTTAAATCTTTTACGGTTAGTTTGTTATATTCTCACAAAGATAACCACAATGCCAGGTGTAACGTCGGTAAGATGTTCATTTCAGGTCAGGGTGGAAACACCAGTAATACGCAACTTCTAATACTGAAACTTCTTTCAACACAACACGGGCTTAAATTCCAGGAATGGCGTGTATTTGACACTCTACGCACGAGTTCCACTGCCTCCCAACCGAGCGGCACGTCTGTTACTGCGGGTGAATATTCTGTGTCATCATAACATCAGAGCCACACAGGCCGGCTTTGCTTTGACTCAGATCACCTAAATGAAAAATACTGCTGCACAAATATTCTCTTCATCCAGCTCGATTTCAGGCTCCAAATCGCATCACTTCCCATCCCTAACTCATGAAATTATGTTGCTCTATACAGTAAACAGCACAATTTCGACTTGCAGTCACTAAAACCTGCATTCATTGATTTTTTTTGGACACTTGAAGTGGTACAACAAACTAAACACAACATTTACCAACAAGTTAGCAATCATTGGCCTCTTAAGCAGACACAGAACAACATTAACGTCCATTTGGAGTCATCTGTCTGACCACCTGATGATTTTTCACTGTTCTTTCAGCTCTGTTTTGACCTCCAACAGCTCCTGATTATCCATGCGGTAATTTTACTGTATTTTACTGTCTCTCTCTGTCTGTCTCACTCTCTCTCTCGCTCTCCCTCTCTCACCCAACCAGTCAAGGCAGATGGCCACCCACCCAGAGCCTGGTTCTGCCTGAGGTTTCTGCCTGTTAAAAGGAAGTTTTTCCTCACCGCTGTTGCCAAGTGCTTGCTCATGAGGGAATTGTTGGGTCTCTGTAGATAAAAGAGCTCGGCCTGTACCAGCTCTATATGGAAAGTGTCCTGAGACAACTTTTGTTGTGATTGGGCGCTATACAAATAAAATTGAATTGAAAATAACTGAATTAATTGTTAGAGGTAAACTTGTGATATTGGCTTTAGCTGCTAAATGTTCCACTATGCATCAGAGCCTTTACCCCACACAGTCATCTGATCCACTGTTAATATAAAACCACTGACAAGAGCAGCTTTAAAGGTCACTAATCTCCCAATCACCCTACTGCAGCAACGCCACGCTACGATGATTCCAGTCTTACTGTCTCAGAAACAAAATACACATCAGTATCTGAAACTGAGCAGCGAGTTCAGATAAACATTTACGCTCCAGATCAGCCAACAAAGAAAGATAACTGTTTTATTTGGCCCTGGCGAGCCGCATTCCAGACAGTGGAGCGAAGTCGACACGACAGGCCGAGGTCGTGTAGAGGGAGGTCGAAGAAACGCGGCATGTCCCGCGACAACAGGGCCGACGTGATGGTTTTACCAGAAGCTGCCGGTCAGCTGTACCTCAACCCACCTCGCTTTGTCCTGTTTCTCTCTACACACTCCTCCTGTTTCTGCACTCATCTCCTGTTCTTTCCTCCCTCAGCCCTCAACTCGGTAACTGAGACCTCTTTCAGACCCGAGCAGCTGACAAAACTAGAAACCTTCAGCAGAAAGCAGCAGTGTATGACCAATTTCCATTTCCTTGAATATCTATGACATTTTCTGTGTGTGTGTGTGTGTGTGTGTGTGTGTGTGTGTGGGAGTGAACGCGCCCCTCATTGGCACCACAACAGTCCTGTCAGAGCTCCACTGAGGGTCCACTAGCAGTAAAATTTAATGTTAAAACACTCTTATGGGACATTTAAGCCCTCAGTGCTGCCTTGAGGGGTTGCTTGCTTCCAAACTCCTCCAATCTTCCTTCAAATAAATCTCCAACCAACAAAATCCACGCAAATCTCAGTTTTTTAACAACTTTTCCAGATTCTTACACTAACAATGGCCACGCCAAACCCTTACTTGAACTGAACCATTTCTAAACGAATGCAAAACATAATATTTTCTGCATGAAAATAATGTATATAAATCACCCTTTGGGACGCCAAACATTTAATGACTTACCATCAATTTAACTGTTAAGCCGCAAGGCTGAATGAAACCACAGATCGGCGCCAAATTTAAGGGAACACCAATATAAGCAAATGTCTTTTTAAGATGCTGGACCGCCAGGAGTCTCCAGAACAACTTCAATATCCCTTTGCATATATTTTACAGATCTCTTCAACTCTACAGAACGGATAAAACACCATACTCACAAAATATCTTCACTCATTATGATGATGGTGGAGTCATATATCCATGAGTGCTCTCTCCAAAATCTTTTTTTTTTTCACCCACTGTTACTATTTATAAGTTTAAAGAAACAGTTTGACGCTTTAGGAAACATGTTTATTCGCTTTCTTGCTGAGAATTAGACGAGAAGATCGACACCACTCTCGTGTGTGCATTAAATCTGAAGCTGCTGCTGCTGGAGACTGTTAGCTTAGCTTAGCATACAGGCTGGAACCAGCTCACCTGGCTCTGTCCAAAGATGATTTACCTGTCAGCACCTGTACAGCTCGCCAATGAACAGGTAATAGCTTGTTTAATTGATACAAAAGTGTAAGAATGTGGTGTGTGTGTGGTTTTACCAGTCACCGCTCCAGGAAGTCACCGCCCCCGGCCATGAAATAGCCCGGTCCCATAAACCCCCCTGTAAACCCACAAATTGTCAATTTCACACTTTGGTTTTTGTACAGATTTAACAAATGAGATGCAATGTGTTAACTGGTGAGTTTATGACGTGCTACTAAGAGGACTTTTTGTTCTTTTTGGACAGAGGCAGTGACGATGATGAGCTAATCTCCTGGCTGTAGCTTTAATATTTATCAGACAGATGTGAGATAAGTGTCGATCCTCTCAAGTAACTCAAATAATAAGCATACAACCACTGATTGATTTCGGTGCACAAAATGCATCACAACACGCTTTA
This sequence comes from Chaetodon trifasciatus, assembly GCA_037975065.1. Lineage (NCBI taxonomy): Eukaryota > Metazoa > Chordata > Actinopteri > Chaetodontiformes > Chaetodontidae > Chaetodon > Chaetodon trifasciatus. The sequence continues at coordinate 1,068,019 of JBBMOE010000064.1, read as the reverse complement.
ACGGCTGCAAGTCCAAGATAACACACTGCTAAGTTTGTCACTCCAAACCTACTTCAGCTGCCAGAATCTCCTTTAAATGGAGTTCACCGCTGGCCATCGCCGAAACGAAAAACACGGTGCGTGTATCCCATTTACATCGTGTCCTCTTAAAATCACAACAGGCAAAACACAACAGGGAGTTACCATGACATGAAGTCAGACAAATTGCATAAAGTTTTATGAGCCTGTGATGTATTTTATGGGAATGAGCTCATGGTAATTTCTTTAGCATGCAGGCACCCGGCTTTGAATCTTAACCTAAGAACTCCCTACGGCCTTCTGCTGTGTGTGTGTGTGTGTGTGTGTGTGTGTGTGTGTGTGTGTGTGTGTGTGTGTGTGTGTGTGTGTGTGTGTGTGTGTGTGGGTGTGTGTGTGGGTGTGTGTGTGTGTGTGTGTGTGTGTGTGTCAGTCAGCAAAAGGTCAGTCACACATATGGATCTTGCTTTGCCTTCTGTCTCTGTGTTAGAAATACTGCTTCCATATGAGCTAAAAAGGTCAGCCTTTACTCACTATAAGATGACATTTTACTCCTGCTGCAGCACCTGTGAAGTCATTCTTAAGTCCAACACGATGTTCCTTTCTGTCGTCTGATAAACTGCCATTATTCTATCGATCTCTGAATAATCTTCCATGTCTTTAAGGGCCCGCTCACACAATCTGGCACATGTGGTCTATTACACCCTAAACTTGTGTGTGTGTGTGTGTGAAGGGGAGAGAGAGGTCAGTCGCACATATTGAATCCTGCATTTACTCCACAGCCGCTGGCAGAATAACAATAGCTGGTAGAGCCAACACTGAAGCCATATGCATCACTGACATGCACACGCACGCACACGCACACACACACACACACACACACACAGGACAATGAAAAATAGCAGTACAGGAATTTTAATTGACCTCTGTGATGCATTTTTTTGCCTCAGTGGTTCCATCAGTGAGTGAAAAAAAGGGAAACTTCCTAACTGGAAACAGATTTCAGGAGCAGTCCAGGCTTCCACAAGTCAGCATGTAACTGTAGCTCTCTCTCTCTCTCTCACACACACACACACACACACACACACACACACACACACATACATACATATACAGGAGACAGACAGACAGACAGCCAACGCCCCAGACAACTTGAAGACTTGTTTCCTCTCCGGATATCAAAATGCTGCTTTGCAAGTGAAATGTGTATGAAAGCATCAGATGTGTGACAGGAGGACAGTTACATGCTGCTGAACATTTTTTTAGGTGGCCAAACTGCAGAGGTGATCAGCCACGAGTTTCTTTTCATTTCAACCAATAACTTTATAACAGGGACATATTAACAGTGGACCCATACAAGCAGCTTCAGCAGGCGTCATATAACCTGTTTGCCCAAGTGCCAAAGTAGAAAACAGCCCTGCAGATATCTGGTCCTGTGTGTCTAAAAACAAGCTGCACAGGAAACGATGAAACGGTCAGAAACGGCGGTGCTCACCATCCAGCTTACCGGGTTCAGGGTGATGTCTGCAGCGGCGGTGAGCGGCGCCCTCTGAGCCGTGAGGAAGCAGCGGAACTCCTCTTTAACGAGCCCCTCGCACGTTTTAAGTACTGCCATCTGCGGCTGCGTCAAGCTCGACACCACACCACCAGCCGCAGACTGGAAATAGGCGGGCTCGCCTTCAAAATAAGAGTCATCGTGACGCTCGAAAAGAAGTATGAATTTGCCTTCAAAATAAAAGTGTAGTCGTTACTTTCTAATAGTGTTATCAGTATCTAGTTCTTAGTTGTTTCCTGCGTTATTTAAGTAAACAAGCTGAAAATGGAGCATGAAGGTTCATCTTTGCTTAAACTTGCGTTTTCAGAGCTTTCGTCTTCATCCGATCAGTCGTCCTGAAGAATCTCCATCCTCAAAAGCAGGAATTGTACTTGAGCATTGATGTGAAAAGTAATAATGTTGTGGCATGAATGATTGAAAAGATGGTACATGAAATGAAAATTCAGATTCCTTGAGTTCCCTAATGATATGGAACAAACTGGCTACAGAGGTTACTCTGGGACTGCATCATTTGAAGGAGACAAAGTCATTTTCAAGAATATTTTTATTTTTTAGTACACTTGCAAGATGTCTGACTGGGGAGACACTGTTAACAACTTCAGGACTACAGAGGGAAAATCTGTTAAATCTGTGATTCTTTTCCTCCTCAACAGAAGTTCACATTTATTTTAAAAACATTTAGACCTAATGCAGGTGTGCATTTCACAAATACAACTGTCATTAAAAGTTTCTACAGACAGTAGAAACACAAACATGTTCAGGTTTTTAGGTTTAGGTGCGGTTGCTATTTTAACATTGTAACTGTTTCCTCAAAATTCCCACATAAAGTACATATAGATGTGTCTTTTGTATGGTTCAGTAACATTTAAACAGAAGAAAATCAAAATTTACTCAAAGAAAAAAAAGCTAATTCACTCATGTCCATGTCGCTAGATGCTTATGCACAAACTCATATTAAGAATACTGCTTGAAGATGAAAAAGACAACTCGTGCAGCTTGACATAAAACAAACATTTCCACATTTGAAAAATTAGACTTTAACCAGGAATTCATTTCTACCTCCGTCATTAAAATCAGACAAACAAGGATCTCAGTTTACTAAGGACATGCCTCTGCAAAATATCTCTCAGAGATGCCAAACAAAAAAGACGTCACGCTGCGTCAGTATTAGAAGTATCTTTTCTTTTACCTTACTGGCAAATAAATAGCCTAAAAGAGGTCGCCAGGTCATTGTTGCAGTCAAATTTAGTACCTACACTGTTGACAAAATGATTAAATCTGACGTAATATTAGTGATATTTGTTATTTCCCATTAATGAAACTCCAGAGTTTTAGCTTGTTCTCTTTAACTTTTCAGTACCAAAAAACAAATAGTTACACGACAGGCAGTCATTTCATGGGCTAATTAAACCTGGAATAGAGTATTCAGTGGCAATCAAAGGGTTTAGTGTCATATAAAAATCAAAAAAGATCATCTTACTGCACATTAGCAAATCAAAATATGTACAAATCTACATTAATTGGATTTCTGAATAGGCACTTTAATTCAAAACAGTTCAGCCAGCCCTCAGAGTCATCTTTGATGATACAACATCACAAAGACACGGCAGTTACTTTGTTTTTGTTTTTTTTTTTTGTTTAGAAAGAAGATTAAACCAGATGATGACAGAAAAGCCAGAAACAGACATTAGCCCTAAAAACCACGTCAGTTGATTTGGACAGTTTCATTCAGACATCAGCCACACACACACTTGTAAAATACACGCACAGGGAAGCTCTAGTTTCCAAGTATAAAGTAGAAGCATGTGCTACAGTACAGGAAGGAGATATTTTAACATGCACACATGGTTAAGAATGAATATCCGCCTCCCCCTGACTCCCCTACTGTACAACGTACCTTACGTGGGAAGAGTCGTAGTGCTTTTTTAGGAAAAGGTGCTTTCGCCATCAAGCAGTCCTTTTTTTTTGAACAGGGCAAGAAAATCAATAATGTCACACAACAAAACAATAAATAAATTAATAAATAAACAAAAAAAAACATTACATAGTCATTCTTTGTTCAATAAATAAACAAATAAGTCAAAAGAAGAGAAGAGGCAGGCAGTGCTAGAAATTTGAAATCATGGAGACGCCCCTGGACACTGATGGAAGCAGATTGGGGTTTTTGGCCCAACAGGATAGTTTAAGATTCAAACCTCCCAACACTGCTTCCATCACAGAGGTCGATGTCCTCGTCTACTCACTCCCATCATGGCCAATCGCAAATGTACAGGAGGCAGATATACCGGACACTTAGCAGTCTGTGGATGGAGAAGATTAGTAATTTCACTGTAGTGTGAGTCGTACCACAGCAAAGGGAGCTAGCCTAGATGTTAGTGTTACTGTAGGTCACCTTACGAATACTTGAAGGAAGCTAGACAAATGCAGGTCCTGTAGTCAGGAGCAGCTTCACCACAGAGAAAAGACTCAACTGCATATGAAACGTTTAAGAATCTCCTCGTGCAGCCGGAGGCGGTCGGGGCTGTAGAGAGCATAGATAACAGCACTGGCCTATCACCACAGTAGTACAAACTCAGGAGCAAACACTACAGCCCCATTTTTTAGCTTCCTCAGACGGCTGCTAAATATGCATCTCTGATGATTTTACGTAACCTTTAAAACTTGAGGTGCACTTGATTTACAGTACCTTACCTTACATGTAGTGCATTCACATTCAAAGATACAGTAATCCACCCAAACGGTGAGTTAAATCAAGCACGCCGCAAGTTTGTCACAAAGCTGAGACTAATTTAAGACCACGTTAGACAGAGAGGTCGTGATGTAAAAGCAGTTAGTCGTTTCAATCAAAAATCCCAACAAATCAGCTAATAGATGCCTTTTCTTGTGATATTAAGTTAGATGATTTGTGGGTTTTGAAGTTGAAAACGACAAACAGCGCAAGCTTTCTCACAGTCTGTGCCTGCGAGGGTCGGAGCGTGGCGGGGAGGGTGGCGGGGGCAGGGTGACGGTGGTCGGGGGCTCCACCGGGTCATCCATGGGCAGGACCAGGCGGGTGCCCCTGATCGCCACCTCGTGTTCCGCCAAAGCTAGCTCGTGATCCATAGCTTCGTCGGACGGGCCGCCCCCGGTGCTCGTGGTGGAGCGCTTGCGGTTGATGGTGCGGGATCCGGAGGCATCCGTGCTGACAGTGACGTCGGCGTACATGGAGCTCACATTAGCGTCGTTGAGGATGAAATCGGAGTCATCGTCGTGGAGCTGACCTTCATTCTGGTGCGTGAAAATGGAAATTGGGGGAGGGGGGAAAAAGAAAAGAGAATGAAGAGGTGGAGATTAATACAATCACTGGAGGATATGACACCATCATATACGTAAATATGTATTTCAGACTGTCAAGAAGTTTTTGATCGGGCCTTTAAAAAGTGCTTCTTTAACTACAGGACATTATGCTGTGACCAAACCTCATAGGCCTGTGGGCTGGTGAGGCATCGGGCCAGCGGTCCACAACAAGCAGGCAGAGTAGCAGTGAGAGGGGGGCCGCTGTGGGTCAGGAGGGGCTTCAGGTAGCTGGAGAAGAAGTTTTGTCAAAGGCTGTTAACAGTTTAATCGGTCAACAGTCAAATGCAGTCGTGCTCTAAGATACAGCAACTGGAATAATGTGGAACCTGGAAACCTCCTGTGCAGAAAGGTGTCGGTGCTATTTGTTGAAGAGCGCCCTCTGGTGTCCAAAGCTGAATCTAGCACCCACACTTCTGAAGACAGGGTCTTAAATATATGATCCGTGGCTCAAAGGATACTTGTGGTCAAAGTTATACCAGATCCTGAAGGGCCAGGCACTCTCATGTTTGGTGTTCCTCCGCTGTGACCCATCCAACACAGAACTCTGGTGAGCAGAGCAATTTTTAATAAGGTACTGTTTCATTACTAATACATATTTATTTTCACTTAGGGTTAAAAACTAGAGATTTCAATCTGTTCTAATTACTTACAGAAGTGTCTTGATCAGAGTCCACACCCACCCTGAGAGAGAAAAGGTAGCGACAGTGACTTGGACAGAAAAACACTGAACAGAGGGGATGAAACAAACAGATGGCCAGCCTTACGGTATGCTCATGAAGGACAGCATGGGCATGGTGCCGCCTCCACAGATCCAGACAGTGAAGAAGACAATCAGGAGGGTGGTTGAAAACATCATCTGACGGGCGTAAGTTGCTGTGTCTCGGATGGAAAGAGCAAAGGTCATCGCCCCACGCAGACCTGGAGGAGACGAACAAAACAAGACAGTGCGAGAATGAGAAAGCTCACAAATGCTTCATACTTCCTGCATATTACAAGGAAATGACCCCATGGGTTCAGACTCAAAGAAAGAAGCAGAGACATGTAGGGGATTTCTATTATCAACCAGTTTCTACAGTAAATGTCAGCTGGCGTAGGGGCTGTTCTTCTAGTACTCTGCCTGAGTAGGAGTTGTTGGTCTAGAAATTGACATGGTTACCTGCAAACATCATGACATGCTGAAAGTTGGATCCGATCTTGTTCTTGCGGCCCAGGTTGAGCAGGAAGGACAAAGGGTAGATGTTTGCCGCCCTGCCCAGAAACACAGCAATCTACATAACGCAGGGAGGTCAAGGATACAACACACTGTGAGGTTATACAGCCTGGACGAGCTGAGATGGGAAATAATGATCTCTGGAGCATCTAAGAAGGCTTTGAGTTCTCTGAGTGTGTCATTAACACCGAGCGGAGTCAAGGATACAAAGGCTCCAATGATGAACATGGGGTTGAAGACGTGCGACTGGAAGGAGAAGAGAGTCAAACCCATGTAGGAGAAGATGAAGTTCTCAGCCAGGAAGTTCAGCAGCTCGAACAGCTGATGGAGAAGAGACAAACAACAAACAACTGCTTGACGGAAAAATTCACATTGTGTTCACATCACCTCGGGTGGAAAGTTTGACCAAGTTTATCTGTCTTTTCTCTGTAAATTTGAGATGACAGATAAACTTACAGAGAAAAATGTGTTTGCCACATTCACCGTATTACTAACCACTTTGCATTGTTAATTCTGACCACAAGTAAATCTTAAAACCTTTTCTTGCACACCCAAAAAGTCTGGAAATCAAAAATCTGGGAAAATTTCCAGCTGAATAAAGTGAGTACAAGTGACCAACAGTGAGCAGGATTTCTAGTTCATCCTTAATGGAGACAACAAAATGATTCATTACTTTATATAACATGGCTGTAACAGAAGACGTTACTGTGTGTCACCTGTTTGGTCCTGTCCTGAGAGTCAGGAGAGAGATTGTTGAAGGTGTAGTGAGCCTGAGTGATCCCACAGAACAGCACAGCCACCACGCCTGAGTGGACAAAAAAAAGATTACACTGAATATCACTCAAAACACATTGAATTATGCCAAAAGCATTTAAAAATCAGCATTATAAGGAAAGTCTGGTGATATTCTATGTGTTTATCATCGATAATCCAAAAGCCTGACACTGTTCCATCTATTTATCCTGCAGGCGCAGCGCGAATGAACCAACATGTTGGTAAGTTTATTTTCTTGTGTTTCATCTGTTGACTGCGCCCAGACAAATCTGCAGTGTGCTAGATAACGTTAGCCAACATTAGCCTGCCAAGTTACACGCTGAATCATGTCCTATGCTGACAGGACGTTCTTCTATGGCATGGGAGTGTTGATGAAGAAACGACAAACATTGCTCAAGAAATTAGATGATGGCTAGTCTCAGCTCCTTGAGCATACAGTCATAAAGGTGGACAAAAAATATTAGGCCAATTGGTCCAGGAGTATGCGAGATTAGCTGCGGACAGACACACACAACCAAAGGCAGGATTCATATGATTGTCAAAAGCCTAAGACTAATAATGAGTCAAAATGAGATGCCACAGTTTAAACTGCATGCATGAGTGCTGTGTGCAGGTGTACCTGTGAACCCGCAGGCCTCAGCTAACAGAAAGGTGCTCCAGGACATGAGGAAAAAAAGAGCCGTCTCCAACAAGGGGAAGTCCCTCAGCTTAGTAAACTTGGTCACGTGATGAAAACTGAAAGTCAAGGAGCAAAACAAGGAGCGACACATTCACAACAACAGAAACGCAGACATGTATAAATGTGAAATTAAAGCTACACCCACAAGGACAGCCACAACCAGTTCTCTGACTCAAATATGGCTCGAAGCTGCCCATGATTAAACAGCTAGATGGAAACTGTTTTCAACCCTGTAGTGTTATTCTGTTTCTGCACACTGGTGAATATAAATTGGCATTATGTGATGGTAAGCAACAGGTGAAAGGATATGAGAGCAGTCATGACTCCAGTGGCCACACCAAGTGCAAAGGATCCACTGAAGACGCCCAGGAAGATGCCAAAGGATTTCAACAAGGCCATGGCCTCAAAGCTGTGGCTGTTGTCTCCTGCAGGCTGGTACGCCACAATGGAGCTGAGGCGCAGATAGACGGAGAGAGAGTACAAGCAAATTAGAAGCATTTGCATGAAACAAGGACATGAACACTGAACAGCCAGAAAGGTAACTGAACATGTTGAACATGCACTCACACAAAGACACAAACAGAAAGATCCTCAAGATGAAATCAGGCATCAAATCAAACCTGCAGCAACCCAAATCCAATAACGGCTGCTGTTACCAGTCAGTCAGGTGTTTATCTGATTTTCTATGAATTTAGAGCAAAGACTTCACACACATGGACTGGAGTTGGGTTTTACAGTTATAAAGGGGAGGAAGTTGGGGTTTTGCATGCTTAAATCCAAATGGATCTCGGATCTCCTCACACAATTTAACCATTTGTGCTAATCGGTACAGGACCAGCTAATTCAAATGCTACCCCTTCAAGAGGAGTAGTGCCTGAATTATGTCAAGACCAGCAAAGCAAATCACCAGCGTTCATATTCAGCAGCAATAAACCTTTTACCCAAACAGATTACCAAAACTTTAACAAAAAAGTAGTATTTTCTGATCATTTGCAGGGGCTACAGAGAATAAAGAAAACTGACAAATGAATATGAAAGGGTTGCAGTGGGGTGTGAGGGAGGGCAGTGATCATCCTAATGGGTGATGGTTCCAGGCTACACTGTAAGTAAAAGCTCTGCATCACATCCACTGAGCTGAGATGATCAGTTTCTAACACAATGACTCTGCCAACACAACCACACAAACAGCCCACCCACCCACCCACCGGGGAGTAAATGTCTGGTTTTCTCCCAGCCATTCCTCCACCCCCTCTGGCCAGACTGGGCCATCGTCTCCTGGGGAGAGCACAGCTCCAGCCCCCCGCCTACCCTGCTTCTCCAAGCGGAGGAGAACGCTGCATACATACGTACAGGTGGACGACGAATGACATGGATGGGTGAAGGAAGGCAGGCAGTGAAATGACAGGGACTGATGTTAGTATGATTAGAGTCCATTCATGTGCAATGCACAACACAGAAAGCTGAATTTACCAAAATTAGCCTCATTACAGTACAAGTCACTGACAAAGAACTAGAAATTAAAGCACGAGTTCACATAATCTCACCACATATGTATGCACATTTCAAGAGTTATTGGTCGCTATAATTTATTTGTCCATGAAAATAACCCTTCCTAAAGCAGATCTAGCAGGTATCTTACAGTCATCCCATTTTGTTTTACTATTCCTAGGTTGCAGTTTAGCAAGGAAAAACACTGCACAGGGAAAGAAAAGCTAAAATTTTGCACCAAAAAGTGATTACCTTTGCAAAAACACCCACTTGATTTGTCTCACTCCAACTGTTGGAGCACTCGCATGAGCTTCAGCTGAACAAAGGATGAATTTTTGCACAAAAAGGCATCTGTGGATTTTTTTTTTATTCTTCTATTGAAAGCAGAAGGCTGGTATTGACCAGATCAAGGCAACTAATAACTCCTGAAATATACATATTGCTGTGTGGGCTGTGTGTGTATATTTCTGCAGCGTGTATTAAATGCTTACGACGAGAGGACGATGGCCACAGCGTCATTGAGGACACTCTCCCCAAAGAGTAAAGCATACAGGTCCACATCTACCTTTAGCTCATTGAAGATAGCCAGCACTGTCACTGAGACACAGAGGAGAAAAAGACACTTAAGAGTATAAGACACACAAATACTGCACAGCAGGACAGGAGTGCACAAAGCCCTCCAACAGAAAGGCTGTCCAGTAACAGCAACTATTAGGTGCCACACTGCTTCCGTAACATACACACAGACATATACTGTATACAGGCATGTCAAGTAAAAATCTGACTTTGGAAACCATGTCTTATGGCACCTCCTACCTGGGTCTGTTGCCGAAACGATGGCCCCAAAGAAGAGGCAATCAGTAAAGTAAAAATCTCCCCCCAGCTGGCCCACAACTTTCATAATGAACACAAAGCCATACATGATGAGCCTGGGAGGAAAGAAGAATGTGTTCAAGTCATAAAAGACGAAAATTAGGCAACATCTTCGATCTGTTTGTTGCATTTGAGTCTGAATATAAGGCACTGTGGTAAAAACTAAATAATTTCAGAGGGGACCAAACGACTCACCCGATAACAAAGCAGGATATAACTGTTCCCATGAAGGCATAAGCCAGGATGGAGCCGATGTTTCTGAAGAAATGTCTCTGAGACAGACAAGGACACATTTTTATCAAAATAGAGTCTGTCTAGTAATAGTAGTTATGCTGCGGACAATAGAGACAAATATCACATGTGAAAAATCACATTTCAAATACTTCATTTTTGCATTATGCTGCATTTCAATATACGGCAAAGAATAACAAGGCCTGTTTATAAATAATATTATCTCATTAAAAAATCAGACTCTTTAATTCATTTACTTAGTGTATCATCAGTCCTTTTAACCCTCTTACCCTTTTCAGACTGTAACCGGCGTGGAAGATGATGGGAGGCAGCAAAATGTTGAAAAACACTTCTGGGTCAAAGGTCACCTGATGACAGTAGGTAATAGTAGACAGTAAGTTTTCAGTGATTATAAATCTATTTTCAAGTAATGAATTCCTTTAATTTGCCAAGATTTTTTACATTATGTTTAGATATATGTCAACCTTTGCAGAGGTTTTCATCTCTAACAGTTACTGACAAACTCTCTCAGTTAATCCATAAGACATTTTTATGGCTTTTGCCGCCTGCCAGCTGGTTATTTCACATGCTGGGTGAGAGCGGCACACCAAAAACAACCAGCTGCATCCTCCACACAATCCTCTAATGGTTCATCCACTTGCCTTTCTCAGCATCTCGTCGTCCTGCACTTGGTGACCTTTGCCCCGGCTGACTTCCCCCTTCAGAGTATACTCGTAGAATCGCCCGCTGACGTTGACCAGCAGAGTAGCTGGACTGGCGTTGACGGCACAGCTGAGGATCACATCGCTCATGCTCTGGGGTACATGGACGCCAAACCGCAGGATCACACCCACCAACAAGCCTTCAGGGAGGAGGAGAACAGGAGAGAGGGAGTGAAGGTAAAAAAGTGAGATCTGTAGCAAATATTAATAATACCCTTTATTTATATAACACTTTTCAAAAACAAGTTTACAAGGTACTTCCCATACATAAGAGCTTATGTAATATACAGGTGTCGTCCTATTTTAAACACTTGCTTGGGATTATTTGGGTGTGCTAAATACTTCAGATTGTGGTCTTACAAAAAATATTAATTGGGTCAGGTTAATTATTCTGAAAGCGATGGGCTTTATTGAGAAAGTTGATGCATTCAATGGCTTCATCAAAGCAGTTTCTCACCACATACTGCAGGTGTCTGGATACTTAAAGGTGATGATGAGATCTTTTCTGTTTTAACATAATTTCATTTCCAATACTGATGATGAGTTTAATCTTATATTTTCTATTTTAACAGTATTTCATTACCAATATTGTTTTCTATTGTTTTTGACAGCTGACAGACGAATAAGTCTAAATGACAACTCCATAAACCTTGTAGTTACTATTAAATGTCGACAATACATACATATACATACATATTATACATATAATACTGGATGAATAATATTAATTACAAATGGTAACACCTGCTGACACTACTGACACTAACAGCATACTGATTTATCTTATACAGGGAGCCTCCACGCACCTCGACTGTTGTCAAATTAGCTTACTGCTTAAGTTTGACAAGCTAACAGCATCACAGCCAGCTAGCATGGACGCTAACGTTAAGTTAATAGACTGACACCGACGTTAGCTAACGTTAGTAGTCTTACCATAGATCATGGCGAGTCCCGTTTCGTGCAGGAACCTAAATCGCCGGTGTTTGAACAACCATATCGTTAAAATGGTGAGTGTCAAGAGCATTATGAATATGAGTAGATTGGCACTGTCCTGTCGGTGGCTTTCCTCAGCCATCCTCTCAGTCGCGACGTTGTCCATCGCATTGCTCTCGCCTTGGCTCCCGACGAGCACGAATGTCAACAGAAAAGGCAACAACAGGAGCGCTTTCGACGGTTTAACGCCAAGAAAGCGTCTCAGTGGAAGTCCCATTGTGGCTTTCTGTGAAACGGTTACATTTGTCGTTTAATTAATACCGGTTTTGATGGGAAACTACAGCTTGGACGAGACGAGAACAAATGACAGCTTCTTCCGCAGCCGTTATCATAACACGGAAACTTCCGGTCCTTCAAAATAAAGTCATCCTATAACTGGTGGCAGGTGACCAGCAGGTGACGGATTTGTTGTCCTTACGCAACATTGCACAATGAAATCCACAAAGGGAAATATTAAAAATCCGAAACAAAGAATAAAACAAATAGTAAATATAGGGAAAATATAATAAAAAGAGAACAAGAAATTTGCCATGATAATAACAAGGAAGAAAAACTTTAGAATATGATTGTTTTTTCTGAAATTATTTATAATTGGCCTATAGCTTGTGTAACTCTAAGAAATATATAGTTGTTACCCATCAGATAATACTGAGTGCAGTGATGAAATGTATGTGTATGTTACATAATCACAACCTCAAATGAAGCATACCTTGTTCACATTTTTGTTTAAGGGACAACTTTGTTTACTTCGTTTCTTTTCTAAATCTTTTTTCACATTTCACCTGATCATTCAAGAAGACTGTTGAATCGATATACAAATGCTTGTTATCACACACAGGCACTCCTTCACTCACACATACAGAATCAAGCTCACAGGAAAGCCCAACAAGAGTTCCAAAGCTGCTTAGCAGCCGTCTTAGGTCTAATCTTCATGTTATACTTCATTTTGTCTTAGTCCAAGTTGCACCTTGCAGGCAATAGACATAGTATTGTGTCATCTGGATTACTGCACAGTAATCTGGTCAAGTGCTGCCAAAAAAGAGCTGGAAAGGCTTCAGTTAGTGCAGAACAGAGCAGCATGATTAGCGCTGCACTGTTCAGGTACACATCAAATGCACGCTGATCTCACCAGGCTGAAGGTTGAGGATAGGTTCAGATATACAATTGTTAAGTAACTTTGTGAACAAATATAACAGTTTTGAAACAACCATATTGTTTGTATTCAAAAATATGACTTTCTGGAAAAACACAATTGTCAAACAAGGCAGAGGAGGAAGAAATCAGTAATGTATCGAGCCATGTGTCACTGGAACAGTTTGCAATGCTTAATATCCAAAGAATCTACAGTCACAGTCATTGTTCTGCCGGTCAAGTGATTTAAATTGTTATAAGTACTTTAATATTTATAAAATTAAACCCCATATGAAGGGTTTTTATATAATTTTATTTGTGAGTGCAATTTGGATACCACTGATGCATTATCAATATTGGCATATAAATTCAGCCTCAATTTCTATACATCTACTATATCTCTGGCTAATTTTAATTTCTGATAAAGGCAAAACTACCTCTGCATTTTCAATGTAAAAAAGAAAAAAAAAACAGGAAAAGGAGCAACAAGACCACAGTAATGAGCACACATGTACACTCAAAAAAAAAACCCCTGTCTGATTCAATGGAAACGAGCTGAGATGAGCTGATTGTCGACGGAGGCGTCAGAGATCAAGTGGCAAGTTAAAAGCTCAAGTGTGGGGGTTGAGTACTTGTTCCTGAAGAAATTATTTATTTTGCTAATACTGGTAGCTGGCAAAAGATCACTGTCCACTTACTTTGTGTTCTGGGACACACTGCAAACTAAATTTCACAGTGCATTTCTGATTTTGTGTAACATCTGAGCATCTTGTATTTTGTCATTATATGTCTTTCTTTGAATCTTATTCACCATTTAGGAAGGAAAAGTTTCTCCCAGAACTGCAGTGCATATAACACATGTTCCTCAAAGGTAGTCAGATTATTCAGTAAGGAAGATTTAACACTATATCTGTGTGTTGTTGTACACACTTTGGCTGAAGGTTTACCTTGTCAATCATAATTTTTTGAAACCGTTTCCTCTGACAGGAAACCAAACCCACAAAACTCAATTTTGGAGTAGTACACAGAAAGTGACACACATATCCGACCCTGACCCTTGTTTTACGCACTGAGTACATTTCAGCTCTTAATTTGATTTTGTTTCAGTTCAAAACTTTTTTGTGCACATTTTGATTTGATTCTGCCATAAACAACATCCACATAACACACTTGTCCAAATACTCCAAAACAAAAAACAAGAAAACAGAAAAAAGAAACAGAATTTGCAAGCCAGACTTTTTTAAACATTACTCTCTATGAATCATCTTTATACAGTAAGTTTAACATGCTCACTTATGTTCGTGGCATGTCTTTGCTTACCGGCCATCACTGGGGCAACACAATAGCTTGCTCTCATATTGCTCACACACATTCTGGTGGAAACATCAGATATCTTGGACACTGAAGTCAGCAAACTGTTGTGCTGACATTTCGTCAGAAACCTGACAGCTGTCTGTCTCTTGTTTGTCATTCTTCTGTGGAAAGGTTAAGATGGTTAATGTCTTACTGAGAAAACAGACAAACATGTGCTCATCTGTCATTTAATGCTGTTCACAGCAGATTTTTATCCAATGGCTGTTGGCCTGCAATACATTTGTCACAGACTGAAACTATCATTGCTGTTCCTGTTTTTGGTTATAATGCCAGTGCTGCCGTACTTACATGTCATCAGACTGTATTCATTACAATTCCCCGGGTTTTAAAAAACCTGCCTCTGAGATATCTGCCTCAACCTCAGTATCTGTCTAGCCCCTCTTCTCCTCCTCTTCCACCTCTGTTCATTTTGTCAGAGGCGCTACATATTTCTGTTTAGGAGGTGTTTCAGAGAGGGATAGATATCCCTGTTTTTACACATATGTAGCATATTTACCAAGAAACTATCTCACGGTAGTTCATGTTTAGCACATGATACAGTTCCTTTAATCCAGTAGTTTTTCTGGCAAAAAGTTGATTCCCCTCACCCTTCACCTTTTATCAATCATTAACAATGACTGGAGAAGCAACTAATAAAAAAGGATCCAGGTTTGGATTTTAGTGAAATAACGGTCAGCACAATAGCATCAGCAAACTCCTGCCCCTGCAGTGGCTCTAGTCCCCAATTTATAAATGATCTAAGTTGTGCAAGTCTGTGTTCTGTGATTACACAAAGCACCTTTCAGCTTCTTTCAACTTTTAAGCAGTTTGCTGCTGCATGCATTTGCACTTTGACAGTCGGGGATATGGTTTTCAAAACCACGATGAGCTTTAAGTTGTTTGCACGAAAACTTCAATGTGCTCTGCTATTCAGTTGCTCCAGCAGGAGACCAAATGCACATATCTAATGAATGCATGAAGGAGCTCACTGTGTTCACTTTAAAAACTACACTTTCAGACGTTAAGAAACTCCTTAAACAGATACATGACCAAACAGATGTAGCTTTTGGTTTCACCTGCATTCCACTTTGAAAATGTTTTATAAATTGTGTTATTTCACACACATACATACATAAACAATTTCGCAGATTGGGATCAATAAAGAAGCAGTCTAAAGTCTAAAGTCATATGGCCTAGTTGCTGGTGTGTCATGTTGGTTTACAGCCTAATACTTTTTCAGCTTCCGCTGGCAGGAAACAAACCCGTGACAGTCAATCAGGGAAATGACAAATGCGACACTGATACTCAGATGTAGAAGTAGACCTGCGAGCTGAAAGCATCCTGTTTCTCTGCTCCACGATGTCGATCAGGCTGCTGTTGCTTATCTGTCTGACGGGACATGTGTTTGCCAAAGAACCACCTGGTAAGAACATTTAAAACCTCACAATTCAAATTTTTTGTTTACAGGCAAATCATGGTAGTAATAATTGCTGCTTTTTGGCCTGTTTGGATGTGTCTGAGCAGTTATTCAATGGCTTTGTGGCAGATCGAGTCAGATTGTTTTACATTTGGTTCTCGTGATATGAAGCTCCCTTTGTTGTTCATTCATTTTTGTATGTTTAGTTTTAGTTAATAGTCGATAAAAACAAAAAATCTTTAGTATGTACATAACTTATGAGTTGTTTTAACTACATTTTTGATAATTTTACTTAAAATGAAACCAAAGAGGTGGACGGCAGATCTGAATTGAAAAATGATTAGGCTGTAATATTAGAAATAATCACTCCCTGGGATTGTTATTTTAAATTAAACTGTCAGTTTTAACTCATTTTTTTGTGAATCCCCTTCAACGTCATTGCGTCGCCATTTCCTCATTGTGTGTGTGTGTGTGTGTGTGTGTGTGTGTGTGTGTGTGTGTGTGTGCATGTGTGTATGTGGACTGCTATTAGTGTATTGCTGTTTGTGCAGGTCTATAAATGTGTCACCAAAATTATTTTTGTTTCATTTTCATCATGAAACCGTTGGTCTAAACCCTCCTATGTCTCTCACAGATGTGGACTGTTTGGTGGTGCATCTGGAATATGTTCACTGTTCCTGGAATAAGCAAGGAAGTCCAGAGGTCAATTACACCTTCACCAGCTGGTGAGTAATGTCAGTAACCTTAACAAACTGATCAAACTGTTTAGGGTAAGATTTTGGGCTGAAGTTAAGATTAAAGTCAAAATTCTTCACGGTTACTCTCGAACTTAACAATGTTTAACAGCTCTATATGTTATTTATTTTGACCTAGAATGCTGTTAGATTTAAGAAAGCTCCAGTCAGAGCTGTTTTAAGTTGATAACAATTAAATCCCAGATGACGCCTAATTCAACATGTTAGAATCAGAATCAGAATCAGAATCAGAAAAAGCTTTATTGCCAAGTACGATTTTACGCATACGAGGAATTTGTTTTGGTGAAGTTGGTGCATGACACATCTACTAAAAATATGCTAATAAAAAAGTTAAAAAATATAACAATATAAATATATATACACAAGTCTGTTTTTTGAGAGGCACAGTCTGTTTTTTCAGAAGCACCGTCTGTTTTTTCTGAAACAGTCTGTTTTTCCAGAAAGAAATCCAAGCTCCAGGCGTCAATGTTAACTGCTAGTGGTGACATTGGAATCACAGAATTACATTTTTCTCAAAAAAAATGAAAACCACAAATGTTTTTGCAGACCAGCCCATCACTAAGCAAAATGTAGGTTTTTCAACAAGCGAACATAGGGCAGGTGTAGGGTGAGTCCTTGTCTCTGATTGGCTATTCCTGCTCAGAGTGTATGTGATTAATCATAGGAGTTGAGAGACCTCACTGCACAGTATGTAGGAGTAAGTTGCTTGATAAGTCTTATTCTTCACACTGCGTGAAGAGTAGTGGCTCTTGTGTAACTCATAAGTTTGATAGAGATGGACCCCACTAGCTACATTTTAGCAAGTAACAGACAAAAAGTTTACAAAGTACAACTTGTTATGACAGAAAACATTTAGTTAATCTTGTCACCAGGCTGATGGGATATGCAGCCTTTTGTGACCAACTCCCCAACAATCCTGTTGCAGCAATTAAGTGATTCATTATATTACAGCTGATATGGCTGCATACTTTGCTTTGTGTGGGAGTTACTCTGTGATGATTTCTACACAGGTTCCACCATGATGAAAACCGGTCTAAGTGCACCAATTATCTGTCGGAGAACAGCGTGAATGTTGGATGTATCCGACCCTATCAGGATAGACTCAAGAGGTTCTACACATTTTACACTGTACTGGTACATGGCAACAACACATTTAAGAAGGAGCATGATCTTAAATCAAAAGGTATGCTTGTCTCTGCCTAAGTATGAACTTAAACTTCAATTTACAGTCTTTCACATGAAATCAGGTTATTAAAAAACATAGAAATACACTGGCATGTTTGCTCTAACACCTTGTCATCACATTTTCTATTCTCTGTTACTGAATGTCATCTCCAGTCAAGTTAAATCCACCAACCAACCTGACTGTCAAGATGGGATCGGACTCTAACCTGTGGTTTTACTGGAATCAGACTGCTTCAAACTGTGTGGAGAGTGACATTCACTACAGAACCAAAAACAAGAAGTGGGACGCAGGCAATGTGAGGGACTGAAACAAGAGACCTTTCAATCTCTGATCCTTCTTTTTCATTCTTTCTTTCATTATTGTTTCTGCCTCCCACTCGCACCCATCTCCTTTCTTAACTCCCTTTCTAATTCTCGTTGTACACAGACTAATCGAGTCTCCAGTGGGGTGCAGAATTACTGCATCAACTTGCCCTCCAGCAGTTCTCTGTATGAGTTGCAAGTGCGGAGCAAATTGGCGAAAACCTGTGGAGACTCTTTATTCTGGAGTGACTGGAGTGAGCCTGTGGTCTGGGGGTCCAATAACAGCACAGGTAAAATTGGCAAGTGTCTTTGTCCTTTATCCAGAAGGTTGGTAAATAAGTGTATCCTATAAGCGTGCATGATTAAACATCAGTATAAAAATATATGCATCTTCTGTTCTGCATGTGCACATTACAGTAACGGTGCGAGATTATGAAGTAATTACAAGCCACCTCTGTCTTTCTCTCCACCTGACAGACACTAATCAAATGAATGGTTCAACGTCTGCGTGGACCCCAGTGTTCTATGTGTTGGGTGCTCTCACCCTCATCCTGCTGGTCATGATGCTGCTGCACCATGAAAGGTGAGTTGGCAAACAAGAGTGATGTAGATGAGCTGTTGTTATTATGATCATCTAAGGGTGAAAATGTGTCTACTCTCACACAGGCTCAGAATCATCCTCATCCCCGTGGTTCCAAAGCCGTCCATTTCCCACGACATCCAGGTTAGTAGCATGCAGAGCCTTCTTGTGTCGTCTCCCTGAAATTCCCAGTCACACAAAAGATTTGGACGCAAACAACTTTTTATTACTTTGTAGCAAATAAAATTATTGCCAAAAACAAATGCAGTCATTCAAAGAATTAAATGACCAATTTAAGAGTCATGCTAGCGTCTACGTAATGCTGTGCTGCTCGAAGCTAAATGCTAATGTAGAGCAGGCATTTGTGTTGTTCATGTTCACCATCTAAGTTTAGCATGTTGCATGCTAACATTTCCTAATTAGCACAAAAAGTACAGCTGAGGCTAAGAGGAATTTCTTTGGTCAAACTGAACAAAATGTCAAGCATCTGGACTCATAGCTGGAGAGATTGAGCCACTTTCGAGCACCTGTTCAACTGATGAAAGTCCCACTGGATGGAATACCAAGTCACAGAAATGTACTATCATGTGAGGCGGCAACAAAACAAGTCCTGCATTTCTTTTTTTCTTTTTTAAAGGATTTGCTTCAACTCTCCAAAGGCCTGAAAGAGAGTTTTAAGGCCAACTACAATGAGCGTGCCTGTCCCGTCCGCGAGTACTGCCACGTGTCCCAGTCCGACAGCAAGAGCTCCGACAGCTCCACCTCCTCCGTCACCACCGACCAAACCGAATGCTCCGTCCTAATCCCTGTGCACGAGCCGGACCTGTCTTCCCCCTGCTCCTCTTCCACCTCCTCGGATCTCGTCATATCTGAGGAGGAGGAGTAGGTTTCTGTTAGAAGGCACCTCAGTCTGGGTTGAGTTTCTCAAAACTTTACAGTCAAGACCTTCTGATACTGACACATCTCCTGTGTGACTGCAAGGGTCAGAAAATGGTTAATTTGTGTATGGTCAATATTTAGTCTACTCCCTCTAATCTCTCACAACCCAACAACAATTAAAATACTAAAAATCCAGCACGTCAGTTATTCCTCAAATGTAAAGTTTATTATGAGAAACAAACATTTCAAACAAACGAGCTTCATCAGTGTGTCTGGTTTCTACCGACTGAAAATATGGGTGCAATATTGAAAGGAGTGTTCAGTTCAGCTGCATTGAACTCTGCTGTTTTGTAGACTTACTTATGAAAAAAGTGAATATATTGCTAAATATATGTGTCTGAGGAATATGATATGCAAAGTTTCTTAAAAAGCAGAATCAATCCAAATCCCCAGCTTCATTGTGTTGATAACAGGGAATGTAACATCAGAGGAGCGGCTACGTTTGTGTGGAAAGGCCACACTAAAAAAAAAAAAAAAAGAAAATCTATTATCATTAAAGCAGGGTTTCATTCTTCAGCACACTTACAGTATGACAAAGTAGTGAAATCACTGACCCTTTCCACTTAAATCTGCCACCGCCCAACTCAAGCCCCATTTAGAAATACATTTGATATTGTTTATAATACCTTATTAGTAATATGACGATATTTGAGGTACAGCTGTCAACAAATAATACAATTTCTAAAGGCCAACAGGGCCTTCATTGCTCATTCTGCCACTCAAATTGCCACTCAGGTACCACTTTCCAACAAGGCACCCTTTATAAAGGCTTTAAAAGCTGTAACTTATAAACTCTATTGATGGTTAAAAAACTAAAAACTAAAATAACAACTTACTAATCATCAGCAAATTTGGGGTTGCCAGGTCTCAGCCAAAAACTATTTTCAACGACTTCTTAACATTTATAACTCCAGACTTGATGGTTATAAGTGAGAAACTATTACCATCTATTAATGGATTGCTATCTGTAGAACTGCATTATTGCCAAATAGACAAAGGGAGTTTTCACAACCTGGCAACCCAAAGTCAGTTCTTCTTGAGGTCTTCCAATTGATCTACAAAGCATTAGTAAATCATTTATTATGCAGTAATAAAACCATTAGTTACTACTTATAATCCCTGTAATAAAAGGCTCCTCATTACAAAGTGACACCACAACATTACAACATGATTGATTGATTGATTGATTGATTGACTGATTGAGATTGATTGATTGATTGATGATAAGTGGTCTAATGCGGTGATTTGATACTGATATCATGATAGTTTAATCTAAGCACCATAATCTTTGTATTATATTCCTGTCGATCTGAATGTGAATCTTAATATCTTTGTGTTTTGTTTCGTTTGTTTTTTATTTGCATGGACATTTTTGTTTTTGCGGCCTACTTTTATTTACGTATTTTAGTGTCTCTGTCCAACATCCATTATATCTGTCATAACAAGACTGACTCAGCTGCGCGGTCCTTGCTGTATTTCAAGTTTCACATCAATAAATACCTGCCTGTTTATGTTAAAAGCACTGTCACTCTATTTATTCAACTGTAATGATTGATATTAGAGTAACCAGGATCAGTCTGGTCTGTCCAGCTGTCCCATTGTCCATTAGAGGGAGCACGGAGCGTCCCACACAGTACGGAACTGACTCAACGCATTTTTCAGATTCAAGAAGGGAAGAGCGCAGGGCGGCTGACCCCCGCAGAAGAGAGAGATACAAGTCAGCTACTTCCTTAGCTGGACCAATCAGCTGTCGCAATCAATTGATGTCTTCAGATGAGATTTAAGATTTTAATGTACATTTAGTTGGTTCGACGCTAATTCGCTGTAGGTCGTCCAAAAATTACAACCCGACAAGATGTCGGTGGCCGACACTCGCCGGTTGAATTCTAAGCCCCAGGACCTAACGGATGCTTATGGCCCCCCCAGCAATTTTCTGGAAATAGATGTTTATGATCCACAAATCATTGGAGTTGGACGGAACCGGTACACAACTTACGAAGTTCGTATGCGGGTAGGTATTAAAGCCGCATGCCCAAACAGCTTGTTGCGGCGTTAGCTTTTATTCGCTAAGCTAACTGGTAATTAACGTTAGTGTTGTTGCTAACCAGTTAGCATGTTTAGCCACTGTGCCGAAGTCAACACGAGGGGGCGGACGGGGCTTTGACGTTAGGCGCTTGGAGTAGCTCAAGATGGCGCGCCACTAAAAATCAAGGACTGGGGATTGTCTACGGCCTGGTTTGTGTTTTCGCCAGATGTTGCCTCATATAGTTAGTTACCAAGGTCGTTATATAGTCACATGTTTTGTGAGCACAACAAAATCTTCCAGCATAAGTAGTGAAAGCATATGTACAATTTTAAGCCTTATTCCTTGTGTAGAGACAACGTTATAGTTCAATATCTTTGAACTGCTCAGCGCAGAGACATTCCCTGTCAACAAAGTATGGACTAATATAGCCTTGCCCGCATTGTCGACACACTAAGTAACTACGACTGTCGACAAGGTTAACATAAAACCGACGTTACTACCGTTCGTCGGTAAACGTTTGAGACCAGTAACGTCACACTTTGACATTTAAGAAAACGCTAACATGACATTACGTAGCTAACCTATGTGGGGGATGCTAACAATGTCTGTGGTTGTGGAAATGCGAGAAACGGCTAGCAGCAAAGTTTGTCACTTAATTTATCGGGTGTGTTATTATTATCCTTATTAAATAACGAGAACACGAACAATAACAGTAGTAAATAGTGAGGAGAAGCTCGTAAGTTGAACTTCCCTTAGCAGACAGGCAGTTAAGCCTGAAAAAGTGAGGTACAGAAAACCCCTGACACAGCTAAGTTTAAGGACAACAGCTTCAGGAAGCTTATGCAAACACTGTAATTGCGTAATAGCAACTTATTAGGCATGTCTTGACTAGCGAGCCGTATTTCTGTGGTATTTGTGGCTGTCACTTAGGAGAGTTCACCCATCATGATACCTTGAAACACTTTCATTGACTCATCTAGGTGTATTTCCTGGAATGATTCTGTTGTTTCTCAAGGGAGATCAACTAAATTAAGGCAGTTTTTGTAAATCTGCATATCCAAATAGCGGTGTGTCACAATTACAGACAGATTAAAGCAAACCAGATAACCTTCACTGGAAAGCATTGTAGAAACACTGAAAGGTACTTAATGAATGAATCACTCAGATCAGTTGCACGCAGAAACTGGCTTTTTCATCCAACTGCAAATTTTTCAGTGTTCTGCTGTGACAAAACAGGTCTGTAGTAAACCCACGCAATTATTTCATTCAGACCGAATTAAACGATCGGTTGGCCTGTCTGCCTAGCTGTGTGCATGGCCTTGCCTAGTCCTCCACAAGACTAGGCAGAAACATGGCTAAAGCTTTGGCAACCTAGTCACACAAGAATGGCAGAGAAAGTGCAGCCAAAATTCCCCAATGCTAACATGCTAGCTCGACAGCCATGAATACCAGCAGTAACCATGTTCGTTGGTGATGTTCATCGTGATAATGTTATGTGCCTCCTTACATGTCAGCTCCAGTACACCCCTTGAGCTGACAGACTCTCTCATTCAGCAGCTAGCACAGTAGCACAACATACACACACACAGCATTTCTGGCCAGATAAAACCAGCATTAAAACCATGAATCCATAAGTTGATTATGGTGGTAAGAGATGTTTGTTCTTGTCACGTAACACCTTTGCTCTCTTAAAGCACTTCCGCTAGACCTTTAGCACTCAGTCATGACGGTTGCTTATTGTTAAGCGGGCCTTCTTCTCATTTTCCAACAGTGATTGTATGCAAATCAATGAATGTGGAATTAATCAGTGGCTTTTTTTTTTCGTTGCTGTGTAGACAAACCTTCCCATTTTCAAGCTGAAGGACTCCTGTGTGAGAAGAAGATACAGTGACTTTGAGTGGTTAAAGAATGAGCTGGAAAGAGACAGTAAGGTGAGTGGCAATAATGATATTCTTCAGGCTAATAATTTAAGCAGACTGGCTTGTGCAAACTAATAATTACAGTGATCTGATAAATGACCATGTTAGTGTTTCAGGTGGAATAATATCGTCATGGAAAGTAAGCACTGGCAGGTTTTCTTCTCTGTGTTTATATGGCAAATGAAAATGTAAGTTGTGTGGTGTCCTCCTTATTAACTGTGTTAGTGCAACTCGGCTATATTGATGGGAATGTCTGCGGTTTGTACTTTACAGCACAGCGAGAGTGGATTTTGAAGGTTACATTTTGGTGGCATATTGTTCATTTTTCCTATTACTTGTGTTGACCCATGACACCTTCAGATTGTAGTACCATCTCTGCCGGGCAAAGCCCTGAAGAGACTGTTGCCATTCCGTGGAGATGAGGGCCTTTTTGAGGAGTCCTTCATTGAGGAGCGGCGACTGGGCCTGGAGCAGTTCATCAACAGGTCAGTCAATTCAACAGCTTTAAGATGAAATGTATGCTTTTTGTTTGCAGGTGTAAATCAAATGTAAAGCTGTGTTGCCAAAGATGTTAAGCCCTACACATGGCTTAACCTAATCTATACCTGTGCGTCAACTAACCAATCCATGGTTGCGTTTCACCAGCCTCCATGAGCAGCATTTAAAATGAGTGAATTTTGTCTATTGTTCGTCCGTCTGTCTGTGTGTGTCTGTTTCTGTAGAATTGCAGGTCACCCGTTGGCCCAGAATGAGCGCTGTCTTCACATGTTTCTGCAAGAGGAAAGCATTGACCGTAACTACATTCCTGGAAAAGTACGACACTAGGGTTACTGAGGGAGGTTGGTGGGGGTTAAACTAGGGGGTGTAGATTGGACGGTCTCTCGCCTTTCTCTTCCCTCCCGTCTTCTCTTAGTCTGTCTTTCTGCTTCATCTGCCACTCTCTCCCTCTCTCCCTCTCTCCCTCTCTCTCTCTCTCTCTCTCTCTCTCTCTCTCTCTCTCTCTCTCTCTTTGTGTGTGCGCGTGTATATTGTTGTAAATTCATATTCTCTCTATCATGGAGTTAGAGTATGTTCTTCTGCTATACATTCAGGACATGATTATAATGTCGCAAAGAACTCTGTGACTGCTCTCTCCTCTGTGCTTTTGTTTTATAAATGTACTATAAGGAAAGCACCCCTCAGTAGTTGTGATTGTATCATGAGGATTTGACTCTTAATCGCAATTTTCAGGATTGAAAGTAATGTACGATACATTCAGTCTTTCCCCACTGGGTGTCATATATTTATGATTGTAATATAATGTGAATAAAGTAGAATGATGGCTAAATATGTGTGTTGGCGCTAATGTGTACCATAGGAGTACATGTAGACTGTAAATGAGAGTACTGATCATGTTTTGTTCTCTTTGTTTTTTGCTTTTTTTTAGGTATGAATGAAGTAAGTTTGCTTTACTTTATCCTGTCTTCAAGAGCTTTCTGGAAGTTTAAGGGGGTTGCATGGGCACTGTAAAGACCAAAGGCGATAGTTCACAAATACTTAAGGAAAACAACGCCAGTACCATGTATAAATGATCACAAGAGATCTGACTGCAGTCTGTCATTTTACCTTGTAAGTGTGCCACACATAGTCTCTGGTTGTCACAAAAAACAACCGGTTATTCCCCAAAACATGTTGGAGTGATCATGGTGTGTTGCAAAGGGAAGGACATCCTGCAAGCCAGTTCTGCATGTAGAGAAAAACGACTGTAAAATCTAATTTGGTTAAAGGTGAAAGTTTTGAATTGGTCCCAAGTGCAACAGAAGTAATCAGCTGTTTCTCAGAAACTGGCTTGCAGAAGTTTCTCAGTCCACCAGTAGAAACACAAACCACCACCACCACCACCAGTGTTTTGAGTTATGTGAACTATTGTTTAATGGGAATACGTACTGTACGTCACCAATGACTAGAGCTGAAACACTTCTGTCCAAACTAATTCTGAGACATTGCCATTATCAACTGCACTAATCATTGGCTGCATGGCAAATTTGCACGCTTTCTTTGCAATATATGTGTGTGTCACTCGCACTGACAGCTCATTTTACATGCCTCTGATCACCATCGTGTTGCACAGTCTGTTGATTCAGATTCTCACTTCCTCATAATCGTCTTTCTCAGACATGGATAAGCCTGTGTCAGAAAAGCAGACAATAAGTAAATACTGATATATTCTGCATTTTTATGTGAACTGTCTGTTCGTCTGAGTCTACCATCAATGTCTAAAGTTCATGAGACATAAACTGTCTCATGAACTAAATGGGTTGAATTTAAAGTCCATTCATGCATTACACTTACTGCACATTGGTCACATGCAAGTCTTGAAACACACAACATGGCCAAAAAAAACACGAAATTGACACATATGTGATAGGATCATCTGCACTGCATGATGCTAACTGGTGAAGCCTGACGCCCAATAACCCCTCAGCTCAGGGAATGGCTGCTCAGTTCTGACACCATCTCATGAAAGCCGCATGCAGTCCTATGTATTGTACCATGCTTCGCTGGTATTAGAGCTGTCATCTTTTCTTTTACCTGCCCGACTCACTGACTGACTGACTGACTAAGTGTCAATTAACATCCCAGAAAGTGTTGGCAATCTAAATGCATTAATGGAGACAAATATCTTTTCAAGTTGATGTTCATGTTGTGACCTGCATGTCCAGTTTCATTCCAGGACTTAGCAACACTTAAAAATTTTGTCTGGTACTTTTTCTAACAAGTGTACAGCTAAAGTTCATTCTGTCTGCGTATTTGTTTTCCATTACAGAAAACAAGAACATGCTTATTTTAAAGTGATTTTAGACACCACGGTGTTGCAAGCCTGTTCTTTGACTCTAACGGCCAAGCAGCTGCCTCCTCTAACAAAAAAAATGCAAGAACACATATAGAAAGTCTGCACATGTTTAAAGGTTTAGCAGTTGTATAGTATGGACCCACAGTCATTTCTCATGTTGTGTATTTTCTGTGAATAATATTCTGATATTGTGCCATTGCATTAGTCGGTGCATCAGCAGTCTCAGCCCTTTGACCGAATCCACTAAAAGCTTGATCATGTCTGTATATTATTTCTCATGTTTGCTGTCTGTCTCTTTCTCTCTCTTATTGCAAAGACAGTACAGACTGCTGCACCCGCCCCATGTACATTTATTTCTACATCACGTCATTTAAAAAGCTGGTGGAAATGTCAGAACTGATGAGTGTCAACGCTGTAGGGAAAACACAACTCTCGCTCCTGGACAAAAACTAAGAGATCCAATCTAGAGATTGTTCGATGTTGTGTCTTTCAGTCATTCCACTTACTGTATTATTTTGATTCAGCGAAAAAGAAAACATGTTCCATATATCTTTTTGTCATTTTGTCATAGCTAGATTTTTTTTTTTTGTTGGTTTGTTTTGTTTTTTTTACAATGATTATGCTTTCTGAATGTCTTTAATTGACTTGATCAACTTTGAAAATGAGGGTTATTTCCTGCTATGATTAGTTTTCTTTCGCTAGCGGAGATGTGATTTTGATTAAACGCTCCCAAAGTCGAGCCACATGTAGCATCATGAGAAAGACCGTGACATGTCATTCCACTCAAAATATTTTCCCCAGAGTTTTACGTTCCAGACACGCTCTTAGATAGGATTGTTTCCTGATTAATTGTTTTAACTCTGCCGTCTTGGATGCATTGTCATGCCTACACTTTGGCTGTGTGTTGTCATATCAGCTATTGGGAATGTTAAGTTAGGTAAATAACCATATCTAAGCACTGTGACAAGAGGTTCATTATATGAACAATATTTCATTGTTTAAAGGCGTAATCAGCATCTGGTTTATTGATCTGAAATAAGGCTTATTCTGCGCTTATTTTCAGCTGTTTAATTCTTTCTATCAATATTATTGTGATGTGTATTAATACATGTTATCATTGCAGTTCCACTATGGGTGACGAGGAACTTCCTTGTTAATTCTGTCCACCAATTAAATTTCCTGCTGCCTGCTGTTTCACGTCTGCATGTCTCTTTTCAGTGTTAAGGTAGAAACTGAAACTGAAACTCACCTTTCAGTGTGTGATTAGTGCATCCCGCCGAGAAACAGATCAGAGAGTCACGGGTGCCGGATGAATGGCCACAGATTGGCGGATGACCTAATTTAACAGTGAAACGGAAAAAAGAACATGAGGAGGTTGGAAACTGCAAATTGTGGAGGAGATTTTACGATTCTTTGCATAAATCTTTCAGCTTGTACATAAAGATTTTACTATGTTTTAAACATTGTTTAAAACAGTTGAACCACAGTTTGTACTTGTGGCCTGCTCAGCCGATCACCACTGTGCTGTGATCGCCTGAGCGTTATGTTTCACTTTGGAAAAAAGCAAGGCTGTTCCCAGCATTATTAATGTTTTAATACTCTCCCCAAGACTCACAACGCCCTCTCCACAACATGTTAAAACAATATAATGGTGTTAAACTGCTACAACATGTACCCTAGTTTCCAGTGGCGTGTCCAGACTTTCTTGACCAGGGTTGCACAAGTGGGCCACTGGCTGTTGCATGAAGTGTGTGCATGCATGGTAAATAGCATTAATTTACCATTTCTCATATCTAATTACTAACACTACAATTTATTACATTCCCGTATTCAACTTTTTTTTTTTTAATCAAATATATAATAGTCTAAGATAAAAATAATAAATAGTCCCACCAATCACAACACAGCAGAATGACACCACACAATACAATATAAAGCTTCCATAGTCTTCAAAAAAACGTACTAAAGACAGCTATGCAGATTTAAGAATACTCGTCAAACGGCTGAGTTAAATTAGGGTCCCGCCTCTCACCGGGAAGCCAATCATACTGAAGCATAACGGGGTGGCACTTGGAGTGGCAAATCAGATTTCAGGGTGGACTGTGCAACGCAACAAAACCTACTACACTGAGAGAACTTTTCGTTTGTGGTGAGGTGCACCTTTATGAACTATATTAAAGCTGTTAATGTAACTAAAGCTGAAACGGTTTACTGGCAAATATTCATTTGAGTTATTTTTCAGTTTCAATTTCAAAAATATAATTGTGACCTGAACATCTTTGGGTTTTGGACCGTAAAGCAAGGAAGTTGAAAAAAGAAAAGAAAAAAAAAAAAAAAACATTACCAACCTGTTTCCTTTTTTTGTCTTCCCCCTAAATAGTAATTCAACAGTGCCTGAAAAATATTTGAGCACTTTGTGTTAAGCTGCTACCAGAGAAATGCATCACATCACATGACAAGCTACACCTTTCTGTATAACTCCCATTAAGCAGGAATGTGTTAAATAACACATCAATCGGCAAAACAAAGCTTTTATAGTATTCGTGAACAGGTGTTATGCATTACATTATCAATCATTATTCTGAGAAACAAAAAGATTTAACCTGAGCACCGTCTTAGTGCAGTAAATAAAGAATACAGCTTATGTGGCAAGAAGGAAGCATCATAATAAGCACAAGCTGTGGCACTTCAGGGGCAACACTGGGCCTTTTTGTTTCACTAAACATGAATCTTAAAGTCCTCTAATCTTTTTTCTTGCTGTAGTTCGCCGTCAGGAAATACAGGGATTAACAGGGGAAGAGGAATTCTGGCCACAGGTGGATTAAAGTTGTCCCAGAATAGTGATCATGTGATGTAGATCTTGACCTGCAGGTGATCCAAAGTCGACATGACTGTAATTGGACACAATTGTGGCTTCCACATGAATTAAAGAAGCAATTATAAATAGTAGATTCACACTTTGTTGCACGTCATTGCACAGTTCGGTACCCGTGTTGCACTGAAATCCAGTGGAAAGAACACATAATGAATAGTGAAATTTAAAAAATGTATAGGAACCAGCCCTGACCTTCTTTATCAGTGAGAGCTGTGATCTACAAAGCTGGTGAGCTTTGATGTCCTGAGTAATGAAAGTGGGCAGACAGGATGGGCACAGCAGGCCAAGGCAGAGATTAGGTGCTGTTTTGTTAGCGCTTCTAACACTGAGCCCAGTGTGCAGCCATGACGCTTGTTGTGTTTGCAGAGACACCCAGTTGGGTTAGCTTGATAAAGTGGAAGTAAATTGAAAGAGCAACCCAAAGCAGTGTGACTGGGCAAGGACAAAAGGTGAGACGGGTGGCTACTATAGTACCATCGGACAGAGAGCGATGAGCAGAGGGACAGAGAAAGAGCGATACACAAATCCATGTTATCTAGAGTTACCTCTGGTTATAGTCCAGGGCCTGATAAACAATTCATTCAGCCTTTTGCAGGAACAGAAATCTAAATGTTTACACAGAAAAAGAAAATGATTCACAATAACCAAAAATAACTGAACAAGGAAGAAAGACGCCATGTCAATGGCAATGTGGTGGGTGCGTTGCTTTGGACACATTTATTCTAACAGATCATTCTTCTGGTCTTGTCAGCATGAACTCTGTTTGGCAGATCATTTACAAAAACCCCTTTTTATTGTGTGTAAATTGGTGTCTGGTAATTTCATGCAGTTGAAGTTTGTCTGGGATTATGTAACACTGACGCGCCACAGCAGCTAAAATGCTTTAGGCCCTTTTTCATTGCTCGTCTGTCAGTCACACATGTGCAAGCCTCAAGTCTAAACCTTCAGGTCTCAAGCAAGCCAAGCAATAAGTCAAAGAGGACAAGCCTCAAGTCATGAATACCAAGTCAAAGTAAGTTGACTTGTAAAAGCAAAGTTGAGTTTTTCATCAGTGTCTGTCAATAATGGGCTGGCGTTATTGACATATCTTATTTGTCAACTAATGTTTTAGGTAATTACAATACATTACATAGAAATGTTAGTTTATTTTTACTCCATACATATTCTTGTCACAAATCCTTTGAAAGAATTTTACATTGTGAGGTTCTGATTAAAGTCTGATGCCATATAGTGTTGATTTTTTGACTGCATTGTTTTGAACTGAATGATTTTTGAGTCACCTCATTCACATTCACGATGTCACAGACTGTCATCAAACACAGGCCAGATTTTGGGTGACACGCAGCATGGTGAGGCTTAAGTGACATGAGAGTGAAATTTTGAAAATGACATTGTTTGACACCACCGCTGACCCTCCGGCATTCCCAGGTCACTGAGTACAAATGCACATGAAAGCAATGGTTTGGGTTTTCCCTCCATTTCTTTTAATCTATGGAACAAAGCACCAGCGGATATAGTGTAGAGACTGGAGCCAGGGCCTATACATAGCCGTCAGAGGGGGCGGAAAAT
The DNA here is from genome assembly GCA_037975065.1 of Chaetodon trifasciatus. Lineage (NCBI taxonomy): Eukaryota > Metazoa > Chordata > Actinopteri > Chaetodontiformes > Chaetodontidae > Chaetodon > Chaetodon trifasciatus. Next base: position 1,037,258 of record JBBMOE010000064.1, on the reverse strand, counting down.
GACGCATCGTTACTATATGTGGATATTGCTACTATGGGCAAGCACGCGCACACTCGCAACCATGGTGCGTTCATTTTATGTCTCCTAAACAATTTGCAGTCCTTCTCTTTGCCGTTCAGGCTCTTCTATTTGTTGACAAGTACACTAAACCATTATCAGAAAGCTAAAGACTCTTACGTCTATTCTTCCATTCATGAGTGGAAAGCTCCACCTTCCAGTTGCGTCAGTTTGTTTATAGTTCCCGCCCCTCCCAGCTGATCAAAACGTTGAGCAGTTACCCGAGCGGGATATTTCATCAGCGACCACAGACACAGCATCTCTGTCCTCCTGTCTGCGTCCTTTCACCACCATCAGTGAGAAGATTTTAAAGGTAACGCACTTTATCATGTTTCACTGATTAAATTAAACAATTACTTTTTTATATAACTCGTGTTCTAACGACCTTTTCCGCCTGTATGGTACACTTGCTCGGTCGTAGAGGTGGACTGATGCAATCCTTCCTCGTGTGTTGTCAGTTGTATTTGGCATAGTAACGTTTAAAAAGAAAACGCTCCACATCTTTGCTCGATGTGCTTAGGAATAAAATAAAAATAATTCTAGACTAGCGGTAACGTTATATATACAGTTTTTCAGTTTATTTCCAGTTGATGACGTTTTCTAAGGCGTACATTCCCTTTTGAGCGGGGACTTAGCTGATGTACCCATATGTGTAAACGGAAAACCTATGCAAAGTAGAAACGAGACACGTAACGAGAAGTGACCATTGTGGGGAAACGTTTGAACGATTTTCTGTTTTTTAAACACACGGCTCAACACTTTTCGGTGTTATCACACGCTGTTTTCATTCATTGTTTTGGTCCGAGCCGACTAGCACACTTCGCTAGTAGAGGATGTTACCAAGGCGTGGGATGATCGTAATGCTGCTTTCAATGGCCTCCCCAAAAGCTCAGAGTTTCCGAAAATCCAATGAAGTATCCTTAAACAGAACGGGCCCTGTGTCAAAATAAATTCATTTGGCAGTTGTTTATGCACTTATTTATTTAAATCAAGCGACAGAGGTGCTTTTTAACCGTAAAGACGGATGCATTAAAATACACAGCAGTAAGTGAACTCGTGAATGATGTAAATGATAGACATGGCTCTAAAACATAATTAATAATTACGTTTACATTTTATTACCAAGACTGTCATGTGTGACTATTAAAATCAACCAATGACAAACACCAGAAGCACGAGTTCTGTGTGTACACTAGGCAATAACAACTTTTCCATAACCCACGAAGGCAACATTAGGACCACGCGAGAGCCGACAAGAGCCACGTAGCTACCTGCTGCTTCGGCCACTGACAGATTGAGTATCAGCGAGACGGATAGCCGAACATCGCCCAATTTGGTTAGGACCGCTTGCACGAAAGGCTATTTTAAGTGTCCGTTAATGTAGCTTTTACTGTAACGTTAATTCCCTGCATCCGCGCGTGCCATCAAAGTGAGTCATCCTTCCGGGTATGTTCTGTAGCATGCTGTCTGCGCTCAGGGTGTTACCATGCTTGTATTGCATCAGCCGATTAAAAGCCACTCTCAAATAAGAGATGTTGTGAAATGATGGCGGTGGTGAACTCAAGAGTAGAGACTCAAACGTGTTTAGCGATGGTCAGGTGGTTGGATGGGATGGGGTGGGGTGGGGTGGGGTGGAGCGGTTAGTGGAAAAACCAGGTAACCACTTGCCTCTTTGCTCTCTTTTAATGTAACTTGGGTTCAGCTTTGGATGGCAAGACACAAAACTCATAAACGTTAAACTACAGGCTGGTCACACCATGTCACTTCTTCAGCTATTTTTGTACGCTTGAGCACACTGATAGATGTTAGATTAATTGTATTCGTGTACTCTGAGGTGGATGTGGTACACACGCAGTTGCCAGCCTCTTAAGTACACACAGGAAAAATAATGCAGTCCCATACAAAAACCTGCAGGTAAATCCTAATCTGATTTTTTGAGAGGCATTGATGCAACTTTAGGGTAATTTGAATTGAGTTAACTTTAGAGCTGCAACAATTGATCGATTAGCTGGCAACTATTAAATTAATCTGCAATTATTTTGATACGTGATTAATCACTTTTGAGTCAGCAAATTAAAAATTAACTGATTCCAGCTTTTTAAATGTGGATATATACTAGTTTCTCTACTCCTCTATGACTTCAAGTTTAACATCTTGGGTTGTGGACAAAACAAGACATTCAAGGACGTTATCTTGGGTTTTGAGAAACCAGCTAATCAATGCATTGAGAAAATAGTAGACAGATTAATCAATGAAAATAATCGAGAAGCTGGGAAATCTTGGCTTCTAATTAGTCGCAACATAATTAAATACTTGATGAGAAAATTAGATAAAACACAGCTGTCAAGTGTTTCTGCATATGTGGCGTCATTTTTTTCTTCACCACAAGGGGCATTCCCAACAACTGATTTCCCTGACGTTTAAATGGAAGTTTAAAACGTACACTAGTCGGCTCGTCTAAAAGTAAGCAAACATTCAAAAAACAGTCAAAATTGAACACAGTTTGTCTGAAAAAGAGCCATTTTAGTCGCTTTGGTTGTTTAGTATTTCTGGTGCTGACTAGTGAGGATAGTGCCCATGTTTTGGCATGCGAAGGTATCTAGCCGACAGTTTATCTTTTCTTCTAATGTGCAGATTTATAGTTTTGTTCTTGTGGCTGTTAATGTTGACACTGTTGGCAGGGGTTATGGGAAAGGGAACAGATTGGTTAGTTTGTCACATTCCATCGCACAGCAACAGCAGTTTTTGGCAGGAGGGCTGGTTTTCCGCCAGGTGACTTAAAGGGTCGTTCAGTTCAGTCTCAGTGGTCGGTCTGTCCACACATACTTGCACACAAGTGTGCACACATGCAGTAACAACACATACAGCCTTTATGTGAAACGACAGCGTACCTTATGCATACAAACACACATTTGTAGCTCAAAAGGCATACTGTTCATGACTTCAAACACCTGGAAAACCATTGTGTGTGTGTGTGTGTGATGCTTGAAAACTGTCATGATGCAAGGTACCTTCCAGTGTTGTGTAAGGTCACAGTAGCTCTCTTCAATGGTTTAGCCCTGCAGGGTACTGAACATGTTGTTCCCTTTGTTCAGCTGCTGGCCCCTCATATGTCCGTACAGTGGTGTTACACCATCATTTGGAGGAATGTTAGTGGTTTTCAGTTTTTCAATGAGTCTTATTGTGGAACTGTATTTCCAAACAAGAAATCCAAAATTCATTTTGGGTGTGACCAAATTTAGATATTTGAATTTACTTGTTTATTTCGTTACAGAAACTCTATGTACAGGAACCTATTTTTAGATATCTTTTAGTATACGGGAAAATATTTGACAGGTGGCCAGTCTGTATCACCAATTAAATGAAGAATTTCAGTTTTTATGTTTGAGACGAAGACCTCAGGTGACTAGAATAAAAAGCGGTGGATAAAAAAGTTCCTTTGTAGCTCGATTATTATATTTCTGAATTCTGCTTCATGTTTTTGTTTTAGCCTGGGAGCAGATTTGTGGAGAACGTTGTAGCTAAAGGCATTAGAAAAAAAGTTGTAGTTAATAATTAGATACACTGCTGCTACGATAAAGCAGAACTGATCACATAACCTGCACTGTTGTTGTTGTTGTTGTTGTTGACAACAGTGGCAGTCAAAACAAAGCCATGCGTTGTTTACGTGGGTGGAACGAGGAACAGCAACAAGCTATAATGAGGTTAGCAGGTTTGCTACTTCTCCAGATAATCCTCTTACAGTCCGTGGCAGCAGTTGCAGCAACGCTAAGTCAAGTAACAGGACCATTATCCCTGAAGCCTGTTGTAACCGGAGCACTGTTGGCCCAAGTCTGCCCATAGTCCTCGAGGATAAAGAGCCCCATTTTTAAAAATGTGAATGTAGTCTGGTTGTGTGGCTGCAGAACAAAGTCAACTAGGATACAACAAATCAGAAACCACCTTCCTTGTCTACATGTAATATTTGCAGAACAGAAAATGGCTACAGGTAGCACACAAGCTTTTTGTGTGTGTGTGTGTGTGTGCGTGTGTGTGTGTGTGTTGCGTAGTAGAGTTTGCAGACGGCACATTTGTGAGCCACACCTCTGTGCAAACTGGCATAAACCTGCCCCACTTACGCAAATGGGCACCCTCGTGAAAACCACAAGGTACAGATTAGCAACTAGCTGACGTGATAGAGGCATCGAGTAGGGTGTAGGTGGCTCCAAGCATCGCCGTAACGAGGCCCCCCTTAAGTTAGGTCATACAGTGAATAGGTTTGCATTATCGTAACATTAAGGTGGGAACTGTGGCACAACTTTGTCTGCAGACGTGAAGAAAAATCTTGCTTTAAAAGGACGATACAAAGACTTTCCCAACAAGTGAATATTCTGTTTCTGTTTGGTTTGTTTTTAATTTGTTGGATTCATTCACAAGAAGTAAACTGCCCCTCCATTAAGTTCTCTGGGTGTTTCACGGCTTTTCCGTTTGCATAGTTTCAGTTAAGCACCTTTGTCCTGCTTAGTGAAGGTATGCGTTGGGCGAACCCCTGAGGAGATCACAGCCAACTGGGCACAGTAGTTTAGTAATAAATGTTTACTGACACAACATTGACACTCTCAGATCTCAGTTCCTGGTGTGCGAGTGGAAAATGTTACTGGAATGTCACACCAAGTGGGGAGTGGGAGACTATCCACCATGTACCAGTTTCCCATCAGTCTTCAGAGGGCTGAGTGTTTATTATTGGGTGCTCTCTGTGTTTTTAATTTCATTGTTTGACAGTGTTTGTCTTCTTTTCTCCCAACACTTAACTGTACTGGGCAGGATATTCTCTTTTGAAACGCTACGACTAGAAGCGCTTTGATAAATGGGTTATGTTATTTCTATGGTAATAATAGAATATTGTCATTGTGCTGAAACATTGTGAGAGCGTGTATCCTGTGTGCTAAGAAGAAGAACAGGCCAAAATTAGACCATAGCTTAATCTACAGCTGAAAGACTTTTTTCATCTTCCTATTTAAAAAATGTCTCACATGCTGTGTGACCTGAACCTTTGCGTAAAAACTGAAGTCGTGAACTTGCAAAAGCTGGTTAGCAGGTGAAAACATTGTCTCACCACTTAGTGCTCTGCATATTGCTCTGCTACACTTGCTGTGTCTTTGATTATTCTAATTTTTAAAGTAATCTTTAACCGGTTTTTGGGCATTGCATTGCTGTGAGGTGTGGCCGCTCTTTCCTAAACCCTACATTAACGTCTGACACACCTTTTTGTGTCTTACACGTGGTTTCAGCTCATTGAATTGGTGTCACCTCTTGAGCAGAGATGAAATTCAGTACTTAAACTTCAATTTTAACTAGATGGAAGGCAAGAAAAAAAGAACTACCCAACGACTGAGACAGGTGACCACAGTCACAAGGTCACACTGCCATGCAGCCAGATCGGTCTGAGAGGCCAGGTTAGTGTTTCACTTCTTCTCTTTGCTGCTTGACCGGTGAAGTGACTGATAGGCCTGAAACATCCATCCACCCTTTCAGCACTGACACCGAGGAATCAGGTGTCATTGCATTAAATAGCTTTAGATCCTGTGCAGTTGCCATTAATGCTGCTCTGCCCCTCAACGCTGACTTAAAGACTGAAAAACTGAGGGATGTTTTTCTTTTTTTTTTAATTTTATGATGCAAGCGTAAGTGAGTTAACGATTGCCTCGGTCCATTTTCTAAATTGTTAATGTTTTGTCAGGGCAATCGCAGCTGTAGTAGTCATGAAAGTAGTGTAGTATTTGCAGATAAGATAAACTTGCCTCATTCTAGACACTACAAGCACCAACATGCGTATTGCCTCAAATAATGAGTTGCAGCATTTAATTCAAAATAACGGATTAAATGATCCTTCTGTTGCTGCAAAAAGTGTGATGTAACCAAACAAGATATCATGTGCCACACTAAAAAAACATGTGAAGACATGCAGTAAGATAAAATGACGCACAGTCATGAGTTAAATGTTGGCTTGTTCACGACAGACATTCATGCTCAGTCATTCACACGTGCTTGAAAAGCTTCAGTCCCAGCGTTGTAGTCCGCTTTATGTAATGACATTTTTAATCTGTTAAAATTGCACCTAAAATTGGGTTTACAGTACAGAGAACAGTATATAATCTACTGTATTTTCTTACTGTATGTGTTAATATTAACAACTCAGCTGGAGCTTTTCCTCAGAACTTCGGTTTAGCATTACAGAAGATGCAGTAAAACCACAAGCATAACCTGATTTTTAAGCACCTGGATTTCTCTCCCCCCAGTTATTGGAGTAAAATAAAAATCCTGTATAACATTAACATGTTTCAGGCCTGGCGTTTTTCCATGGGTGTGTTTCTCAGCTACACACGTTGTCACACTTTGTTCCTTCCCTGTGTTTTTAAGTCACAGTCAGTCAGTGATGTATGTCGAACCTGTGTTGAGTCATAGGCGGATCTGACAGACTCCAAAGACCAACAGAAAAACATGATATCTGTCCTGGTCAGAGGGGCTATGCAAAGTGTCCTTGGCCTGTAGTGAACTGTTCCTGTGTGTGTGTGTGTGTGTGTGTGTGTGTGTGTGTGTGTGTGTGTGTACTTGTTTAACAGAAGCTGCAGTAATCCTTATCATTTAGCCTTTCCTGAACTTGACAGGCTCATCACTACTGATTTAAAATGTCTTGTTGTCCTTGAGGGTGGTTTTGTCATTGACAGTGCATGGGACAATAATCAATACAACTGTTTGCATTTTGATTAAGGAAGGGTAACGATTATCACACTGCCACACGTTTTGTAGAAATCGAAGACTCAAAGATTGTAGATGCGTACGTTAGATGCATTTTATCATTTTTTGTCTGAGAAGCTGCACATTATTTTGGTCACAATTTGCATTTTGACATACAGTGTGGTTAAAGTGAATCTTGGCCTTTTTAGTTCAAATTTGTGAGATACAGATCTAATTTAATTTCAAGGATAAATTGTTAGTTGTTTGAACTTATCTTGTAATGTTTATACAGGATATTGGTCGGTTTTTATAGATGCAGTGTATTTTATCTCCGTATCAACCTTCTCCCAGTGCAGCTGGTTCACCTTATCGAGCCGCTGGTTCACGCTGTCCTCCTCTCCCTTGTTGATATTAGCTTGCAGCAATCCATCATATCGTCCCTTCACAGCCTCTGGCTTTCCCAGGCTTCTCCCTGTCGGCGTCTATCTGCTGAAAAAACATAACACAAGTAGTAGAGTGTACGTCCTCACAGTAAGGGAGTGGTGATGAATCAGGCCAGGTGTTTTTTTCTTATTTTTATAAGGGTTTGTACTCGGGCAGGCTTATTTGCTAAGGCAAAATTAAAAATTTCTTTTGGCTTCATGCATAACCCACTGTGTCTCATGATGCGTTACTATGCCGTGAGAGGTGGAGGTATGAATTCCTGGAAGTTGTCTAACTGGTATTATATAACTTCTTATACCATGAAACATCTCCTTTTATGGTCTCTTGCATCTTGTTTCTGCTGAAGAGAAGGAGTTTCCAACATCTCTGGTGCTGCCTGTTTTCACAGGATCTTGCATCTTAGGTATTTGAGATATTGTGCATAATAGCGCACTATACAACTAAACTTGACAAGCTAAGCTACAAAGGTAGCGAGTTGATTTGTATAGCCCAGGTGAGAGAGAACACCTTTCCATGTTCACTGTTGCAAAGAAAGGATGCTATAATCCCACAGTGCCAAACTCAGCTGTGTGAATTTTAAGCTTTGGCCATTGCTGAATAGTTCCCTGTTTTGAGCGCTGCTTTCTTGTGTTTTCTCACAGGTCCTAATCTGCTGCTGCAAAATACTGTGACCACAGACCTGCTACTTCCTGTTCTTTGTGTGCCCAAGTGAATGCCTAAGTCAACACACCTACACTAAAGCAAGAAGTTGGTTTAGGTACCTATCTGTACAATAAGTACTTCTACTGTCATTCCAATCATTCAGTTTAAGCTGTGTCAGTCACACACGCCCACACGAGAAGCACTGAAAACACGCAGCCTGCTTCAGCGCCCACACAGTCACAGCAGATATGGCAAGCAAGCTGTCCAATTTTGGCAAGACCCTGCTGCGTCGCCGAGCGTTGAACTGCTCCGGTGAAGAGTCCCAGTTCGCCCGTTGCCTGTCCACCTTGGACCTCATCGCTTTGGGGGTTGGCTCCACACTCGGCGCCGGTGTATACGTCCTCGCTGGCGAGGTCGCCCGGGAGAAGGCAGGACCAGCTATTGTCCTCTGCTTCCTCATCGCTGCTCTGTCCTCCATGTTGGCCGGTCTGTGCTACGCTGAATTTGGCGCCCGTGTCCCCAAAACAGGCTCTGCGTACCTTTACAGCTATGTGACAGTTGGAGAAATCTGGGCCTTCATCACCGGATGGAATCTCATCCTCTCCTACGTGATAGGTGAGCTTTCTAAAGTTTCAGTGAGTTGGTATAGTTTTCTCTAAACTCTGATCAGTTTAATCCTTTCTTAACCAAGTAAGAATACAGAGAACCTTGAAAAGACATTGTTGATTTGGCATATGAACCTCTGTCTTGTCTTTTAGGTACGGCCAGTGTGGCCAGGGCGTGGAGCTCCACCTTTGACAACCTGGTTGAACAAAAGATCTCTGGTTTCTTCAAAGCCTCCATGGCAATGGAGGTGCCAGGGGGGGTGCTGGCAGAGTACCCAGACCTGTTCGCCCTCATCCTCATCCTGTTGCTCACCGGTGAGTTAGCCATCAGTTAATGTTTGTTTTGGTTTTTCTCTTTCGTCACCATATTCTACAACTCCTAGGCCATTAACTAAAAGTTTCCCCCAATAACCTCTTCATTACTGCTTATTGATAGTAATTAAGGAGTAAGTTGTACATGAATTCTGATCTTAATAACCTAAATGTAACCCTCAGAATAAGGCATTCACAAGTGCTTTATGACAAATAAAGAGCCAGTATGATGTTTACCTTAATCAGTGTGCCAACGTTTTAGCTTCGAAAAACTGGAATGAAGGAACACCCCGCCTTGACTGAAGTCAGCTCATGACTCACAGACAGACACAACCTGCGGTTAAAGCCTGTTCGATATGCATTGCTTCTCTTTAATTTATCACAAGCCGAACAGGTTGAGCGTCAATCATTCTTCAAAAAGAAAATGTTCCCCTTACATTAACAACACTTTACAACAGCACACACTGTTGTCACACTGATAGTGCAGCTAGGGTGGCAGATTTGTGTCGCTGACTGTTGGCATGTTGGAAGTAATGAAGTGCAAACACATCCACCCACATAGCAGGACATGTTGTTCCTGGTAGTTAAATATGAATTCTCTCTTGTCTCTGTCACATCTCTCTCCTCCCTCCCCACCCGGCCTCTCTTCCTGTACTTTCTGCTCTCAGGACTTCTTGCCTTTGGCGTGAGCGAGTCGGCGCTGGTGAATAAGATCTTCACAGGCATCAATCTGGTGGTTCTGGGCTTCGTTATCATCTCTGGCTTCGTTAAAGGGGACACAGCCAACTGGAACCTGACGGAGGAAGACTACATCAGCTTCATAAACAGCACCAATGGCAGCAGTACTCTGAAGTCAGTATTTGACAGCTGCCTTTGTCAGCAAATGATGGTGTTACCATCTCGTCTGTGTTTGATCGCTAAATGTCTCTCTTCTTCTGCCACTCAGAGTTGAGGAGGAGTTCGGCGTGGGTGGTTTCGCTCCGTTTGGCTTCGCTGGAGTCCTGTCTGGTGCTGCCACCTGTTTCTACGCCTTTGTGGGGTTTGACTGCATCGCCACAACAAGTGAGCGGTTTTACTATTTTGATGACACTCAGCGTAGAGAGAACGTTCACAGAAGTATCGTAATCGGTATCTCAGTGGAAGGATTGGACTGTGAGATGTACATCCACTGAAAGTGTTTGTTTTTGCCCAGATTGATATTATAGGTGTCTGACAAGAGTATATGTGTTTTCTTTAACCAGAAACAGTTGCTGTGTCACCAAAGCCCCCAGACTCTATTCACAGAAACAGAAATTTCATCATCATAAAACACTTGAGAGAAATAAGATAGAACTCACCAAAACCTTCTTGATTTGTCCTTCCACTGTTCCAATGATCACCAAGCCGAGTTAGACTCACATCTATCTCAGGAAACATTGTGACCAGAGGGGCGAAACAGCTTTTGATGATGGGTTTTCATTCAGAATTAAGTCCATCTGAGATATTTCCTTATCATCTTTAAGTAGTGGTGGGCTGACGCAGCAGCCGCTGACCTTCATGATCAAGACCTTCGATCAACACATTTATCTGTGTGTTTCCGTGAACACTTCTTATCAACTAATCCTCTTTTTGTTTCATTTCCCCTGTGGTCCTCAGGCGAAGAAGCAAAGAACCCGATGCGGTCCATACCTATTGGCATTGTGGCCTCGCTGCTGATCTGTTTTTTCGCTTACTTCGGTGTGTCTGCCGCGCTCACCATGATGATGCCGTACTACCAGCTGAACATCCAGAGTCCTCTGCCTGAGGCCTTCAGCCATGTCGGCTGGGCTCCTGCCAGATACATCGTGGCTGTGGGCTCTCTCTGCGCTCTGTCCACCAGGTGAGGAAGGAAGTGGTTTCCTTGCCGTGATGTCGGACTTCACTGTGAAGCTTTTAACATGAAGGTATAATACTAACTATTGGTCTTCTCTCAGTCTCCTAGGCTCTATGTTCCCCATGCCCCGTGTCATCTACGCCATGGCAGAGGACGGGCTGCTGTTCCGTATCCTGTCCAGGATGAACGCTCGTACGAAGACTCCTCTGCTGGCGACCATCGTTTCTGGCATTGTTGCAGGTAAGCTCCCTCTGTCTCTTTGTCCATTTTCACCTTGCTTTGTCTTCTTCTTTCTGTTGGTGTGCGTCTTCCCCATCATGTTTGTTCATAGCTTCGGGCCAGCAGCTGTCTTTGCTGTATCTAAGCTGGTCAGGGTCACGGCTCTGTATCTGGCCTTAGTTGTGTCTGACTGGCTGTCGGTTCAGAAGCACCATGACCTGGATGAATGAGAAGCTGAGATGGGTTACAGCGTTACAAGTGTTTCAAAGAAATCTGGTTTGCTTCTGCTTACAGCTCTTATGGCCTTCCTGTTCGACCTGGCAGCTCTGGTTGACCTCATGTCCATTGGAACTCTGTTGGCGTACTCTTTAGTGGCCATCTGCGTCCTCATCCTCAGGTAACTTCTAATCACTTGTTAAATACTCTCCAGCAGCTGCTGTACTGATGCCATTGCCAAGTGTCCATAAAGACAGTTTAAAAGCATTTTATCAAAGTCTTTATGTGCACGCAGCTGATATTTCTAGTTAATGTCTCTTTTTTTTGTTAATCTGACACATTTCCCTCCCTCCACAGGTATCAGCCAGGCACCCTGAATTCGTCCAGCCAGACGGAGAAGCTGGTGGAGCTGGTGGGAGGCGAGAAGGTGGCCGTAAGTGGAGGGGACAGCGGCGACGAGTACGGCATGGAGACGGAGGAGAGGCCGCTCCGAGAGACCTTCACTGCCAAGCTGCTCTTCTTCCCAAGTGGAAAGAACCCGACGCAGATCTCTGGGAACATTGTCTACGCCACCACCGCTGTTATCTGTAAGTATGTCTGGGAGGAGGCTAAAGATAGAGCTGATGAATGAGAATAAGACAAACATATGGTAATTTGCACTGTTACAAGCAACTTTCTCTCCTTCTGTCCCTGCAGCGGTTCTCATCACTGTACTGTGCGTCATCCTGGCAAACTGTCTCACAGAGCTGCTGGCCGGCCATGCAAGCGTCATGGTGCCCTGCATCATTCTGGCTCTGCTCTGTTGTGTCTGTCTCATTATCATCTTCAGACAGCCTGAGAGCAAAGAGGCTCTCACGTTCAAGGTGAGGATCAAACCCTCAGAAAGGACCGCTTTGGTTTTGTTCTATGTGTAAAAAAAGTTGAGACGCTGTAAATAGAACAGATGCCCACTTCTTATTTACTTTGGGGCACATTGTTCCTGGGTTCCCTCTCTTAGCACAACCTCGAGCAGAAACAGATCAATTTTAAAATACAGTTCTGCTGACTTTTTTTTGTTGACATCCTCCATTTCTCTGTCCTCTCAAGGTCCCCCTGCTTCCCTGGTTGCCCCTGTTCAGTGTTTTCGTCAACATCTACCTCATGATGCAGCTGGACATGGGTACATGGATCCGCTTCTCCGTCTGGATGGTTATCGGTACGGTTCAACATCACTTCAATTGTGTTTTTCAATTTCTAGTGTGACACTTTCATGCGGCTCTTTGTAACTTCCTCTTGCCTGTCTCCTCCCCCCCCAGGTTTCGCCATCTACTTCTTTTACGGTATCAAGAACAGCAGTGAAGCTGCCAACAGGTCATCCCCGCGCAAATACGAGCCTGCGCTGCAGAGCAAAAGCCCGATTTACAGAGGCGCTCCTGACGACAGTGACGTGGAGGCGGGCAGCCCCTGATACAGACTGACGTAGACCTGGGGAGAGTTGCAGAGCATCTACACTCGTTTTTGGCAGTCTGGTTGAACTGGCAGCCAAATGCTGCAGTGTAGGTGGCCCTGAAACACAACCCTGGGTTTTAAGGAGGAGGAGGCAAGAAAACGCCACACACATCTTACCTCTAACTTGGGGGCTGATTAACTTGATGGCAAGACACTGTGACAGCCACTTTCTGGCCCATGTGTCTGTTTTAATCTGTCTGTTTGTGCTTAGCCTTAGTCCTCTGGAGGTCTACCTATAACACATGCTTTGAATGGACCTTACTAACAAAGAGTACCGTGGTACTCCTCACGAGTCCAGTTTTTCCGTTATCTGAAGCCGTTAACTGAAAGGATGTTACACATTAACTGTTGCTTCTTCACCGTTGTCAGTGCGCTGTGGCTGTGTATGGAGTCACGTGGCACATGTAAATCGCTGGAAAAGAGGAAAAAAAAAGTTTATGACTTGAGCCAGCGAGTAAACGATCGTCAAGACACTTGAATCCGTGAGCTAGACTTCTGACTGTAGCTTTGAATAGGGTTAACTTTTCTAGTTTATTGATCCTTTTTTCATTGCACCAGCCTGTTTGGGTTTGTGTGTAAACAGGGTAGCACTGAAGCTGTGTGGTTTACAGCGTCAGTCAGGGCCTCAGTGCAGTCAGGCCAGTAGCACACGGTCAATGTCATCTCCACTGTGCGGTTCAGTGTCTGACGCTGACGCACACGCTTTACAGATTGGATGAGTTTTTAACACACTATCGCCTTTGTGCCCCACAGCCATACAGTATGTGTGCAACGTTATGAAATGGAAGAATGAAATGAGTCGCTCATCGTAAGTTACACATGTTACATTTTTGTCTTGCGTATAGACTGTGCCGAAATGGGCACAGGCGTCATGTGGCCTTTCTTTCAACCTAAACCAGATAACTACAACGGTTAGGAAAACACTTGTAACAGCCAAACAGGCAACAAACTACTTTTTGACCCACAAATGGTCTTTTTAAGTCCAGAAACTGAAGTACTCTCCGTTATTTACTGTAAACTACATCCTCTTATTCCATAACGTGCTGTCATACACCTTTTCTGCTTATGTTTGGTTAGATGGAAAGATCTGTGTGAGTTTTAAATAATCCATGTTGTTAATTTGCCAATTTCACATTTAACTTGCAGCTGTCTGCTTCAAATGCTTCGCAAGGCTGTACCCAGATGTGTGTTTGCAGATCTGAGGAAGTTGATAGATTTGCACTTAACAAGCTGCTTATTCGCATCTGGTTTGTCTGCTCAAGGGGCCAAGGAGTAGTGGATTTAAAAATTCAGTCAATACACAATGAATTGTTCCTAATTAACACCTGTTCGACTCTGTCGAGGCCTTGCTGGTGTCTGGGAGCAGGGGTTCTGTTTCTCAACAAGGGCCTGTCTTTAATGACCACTGAAATATCTTCTTCACCTTTTTTGTTTTTGCTCCCGTGTGAAAAGAAAAAGGTTCTTGTTTAGTTTCAATTGAAACTTGTTCTTGGCAGCTTTGTCTGTTGAGCTCCCATCGCTTTTATTTTATTCAACTTTATTTTAATACTTTATTTACTTTTTCTGGTAGAGTTGTTAATATTTAAATGTTTCTAGTGTGCTTTGTTTTGGGATAGCCTTCGTTTTGCCCTTTCATATCAATCTCAATCAGTTACTATGCTTTTTAGATGTATTTTAATTGTTACATGTACAGTTTTTAGTGAGCTATGTTTGATCATGATGCTTTCCCTTTCTTTCCTTCCCCTTTAGTTGCACATCTTGCAACACCAACTGATTTAATTGTGACATTTAAATCCTTCCCGACCAAATGAACGTGTTTTTGGAAACTTGAGCTTTCCAGAACAAACAATGACCACTAAAGTCGGTCTCTAAATTATGTAAAGTAAAATGTTTTTTGCCCAATCCTCTGGAAACAGTCTAATTTATTGTTAATAGCGTTTTTTGTTGTTCTGTTAAAGTGCTTTACTGTAGGATGTACAGTATTTGTTGAAAAGTCTTATTTGTATAATGCTGTAAATTATACAAATGTACTTTCTTTAAAATGTGACCTTAAGTATAATTTGGTAAGAGATGGTTTTTGTAAATTACATATTCGATGCTGCTGAAATTCAGACTATACAAATCCTAGTCTTTTTTTCAGATGAAATGGTCCTGGTGGATGCAGTATTGAAGCATTTCTGCAGATGCTTGAACAGATGTCCCCAAAAACATCTTCTCTGTTTTTGCTTAGAAGATGCCCCCCCCCCCCCCCCCCCCTTTTTAGACAAATGTTCATGGAGAAGGGAGGGTGCAGTGAGTGCAGATTCAGCCAGAGTTTCTTGGCGATGTGAATCGATTATCTGGTGCCTAAAGAACCATCTGTCTGCCTGAGAAAGGCACCAGGGCTGGTAAAACAAGTCCGCCTGTCTGCCATGAATCAGACGGCATCTGAGGCTCAAGACTCAAGATTCACCTTTAATTTATCATTAAAAGGTTATGTGACGTGGCTGTGACTCCCATGGCACAGAGCTCTTCTTACCCAGCCCTCGTGCCTTTCAAGAATCAATACTATCACCTCCCCTCTCTGTGCTATCTCGTTAACAGCGATGATCTATTTTTGTCTTTCTGTTTTATATATTGTACATATGGCTGTCATGTTTAAAATGAGCTGTATTTTCAATTTTTTTTTTTTAATAAAACGATTCTTGCTTATGGCAGATGGAGCGTCTCTGTCTTTTATCCACCTCTTCATCTTCAAAAGAACCCTGGTGACATTTTCTTGGTAGGACTTGCATGCCTGCAGCTGATGAAGACACCTTTACCTTTACTGGTTTTTCTGAGTCACCGGTCTCTCGCTCAAGAAAATGCTCCACCAAGGTGCAAGTACCTCAAATTTCTACTTAAGCACAATGCTGGAGTAAATATGTGTTGAAATAGCTTTTCCCTCATCTGCACACAGTAAGGTTGCCATCTAGTGGTCACACACAGTATTACATCAATCTCTCGATATTGTACCATTACTAGCCTGCTACACAACAGTCTGTCACTTTAATGGTACAAAGAGCAGCATGTCTCCAATCTTTGCACAAGGCAAATCTTTATTAATGTCTCCAGGCATTTATTATTGATGACATATGTGCTATAATAATCCCAGAGTCACAACAACATTGAATGGTCAACTTTGTCGGGGTTTGCTTTTAAATAAATTATTTACAGGTTGCGTAATGTGATACCAACGTGTTTCCCGCCACCTTAGAGTTTAGGTTTGAATTTTCACAGGATAAACACACGGTTGTATCTATGAACAGGAAGTGGATTCCATGTTTAGGCTTCTTTCCTCCAAAAGGCACTCTGAAGAGACACTTCCACTGCACGGTTAAAATAAATGAACTCACTCACTATTCTTTCCAAACTGATGCATTGGTCAATATTAATGCCACCAATCTGACCTGAGGTCTTGTAGCGGCATTCAGAATAATCCTACTTTGTTTGCTTTCATTGTTTCATACACATTTTTGTCATTGTGCCAGATACATTGTTATCGCAAGGAACAAATTACTCCCTTCATTAATTCGCCTCCTTCTGATGAGATTCCATGTGAAACGGCTATTTACATTTTATCAAAAATAAAAAAAATCTTTTCTTTCTTTGGAAAATTTGAGTTAAACCAGAGGCATGCACTGATTATAAATATGGATATGACTGAATTTATAAATGGATTGTAGGCATAAGTGTGAGATTATGACCTGAAGGCGTCATTGTAATGTTTAAGAGCAGGCTCCATGTTCAAACAAACTAAAATCCGTCTCCACAAGTATGGAGCCCCAAAGTGTTCAATATTGAATGAATTAATAAGTAATTATACATGAAATATCACATGAATAAATTCCATAACCTTCATAAATAAACCAATGGGTTTCTTTTTTTATAATTTCATAGATTATCATGAAGTCTATTTTTCCAAGGGTTTCTGATTTTTATTTCACATTGACATGTTTTTTTTTATGGCACTTTTTTCATAATGTCACTTAATGTAATGTCCCAATTTATTTTATAATGTAATTTTCCATGATAATGGTGTTATCACGCTCACCTTTTACACACCACCGCCTGCTTCTCTTCACCTCAACAACTGCCATCATACTTAGCCATTTAGCTTCACTTAGCTTAGCATCTGAACCAGTCATCTCGCTATTGCTGTTCGTAAACAAGGACCACAATTACCTTAACCGTAACTACAGTTCGACAAGGCTGCAAATGCTACATACAGTACTTAGCTGGCTAACTAGCATGGTGGGCTAACTTCACAGAAAGACAAACAGCCCCGTGAAGTGCAAAACGACAGATGGTCTCTCGGTGTGGTGGCTAGCTAACAATGTTATCACTGTCTTTTCACTTTTGTGCTGAGTAATAACTCAAGCTCACAACCTGACAAGCGAGTTAGCCAGCTAACCAGCTAGACAAGTAGTATGTCTAACTTTGCTAAGCTAAGACTTAAAAGTTAAAGAAGTTTAGCTTCTGTGTCAGCGTACATTGTTTACTTCACAGCTACACATATAGCTGATTCAGAATTACTCTGACATTTGTTGTTGACTAGCTAAGAGGAGCTAACTGGCTAATTCTGGTAGCAGTTGTTGAGCTAGCTAAGAGTGCTTGGTGAGCTAAAAGATGAGGGGCCATGTCATGAAAAATTACATCATGAAATAAAAACAGATGATTGAAAACAGGCATTTTCAAATAAAAAATCCAGTAATAATAATTGATATATAATTTATTAATTTATATATTTTGTACAATTTATTAATATGATTGTTTATTTCATTTTAAATGTCTTTATCTAATTTTGAACACTTAAGGGATCCATACCAAAGGCCTTAATGTCTTTAACTGTTCTCACCGGGAAACCAACACAGAGTAGTAAACATGAACTGGGTTCTCATTATATGGATAAAGAAATCCTTGCAATGATCAGGTTAAAATGGCTATCGGTAATCAGCTACAGCAACTTCTCCTTTCAGCAAACAGCAGTTGTGCCATTGAATAATTTCACAGCGCAAACTCTTCGTCCAGCAGCCGTCAGCAGTTCGCAGTCAGACGGACAAACAGGACAGAGTCTGAAACTTTGGTTCAATTTCAGCTCACTTTCATTACCCTCCACTATCTCTATAAGATTAAGCCACTTGGATTTGTAGTGCAGTACAATCAGTGAACATCTCTTTCTGTCTCATCTGTCTCACTGGACATAGTTGCAATATATTCCAAGTATTATGAAAAGGAGGAGGCTCAGTCTTGATTCGGATGTAAATTAACATGAGCATAAAACACACTACAGTGATAGTATCAGTCTTTAAGAGATGTGCGGCAACAACGTAACTGGCCACTGGGGTGTAACTGTACACATCAGGAAAGGCCAAAAGTGCAGTAAAGCTGAAGTGTTGGTAAGAGCTGCAAAGACAGCAGGATTATTACAGTCACACACACATGCACACAGAACAGGGAGGGGGTTAGGATGCTTCTTGTGCTTCTACGCCGGTTAGGAACATCAACAAAGTGTCTTAAGTTTGGAGCCATAAACAGGCACCTGAACGTTAAAACAAGGTCTTATATATAGATGCAAATTGTGTAACTATGCAGAGAAATGTTACGAGTCCCAAAAAAACTGGCCTGAGTGCAGCCAAGATGAGAGAGATCTCCCACAGATGGAGTCCACTGAAGTTTTACCACCTGTCACCTCCACATGCTGCAGCCAGGTAAATCAGCACAAGCACTGCCGGCTGCCCTTGGCGACCTCCTCAGAGGAATGGACGGTGTTGGGCACAAATCCACTCTTGACGCCCTCCCAGCCATCCTGGATCTTGATGTCCCCGCTCCGCACTAGCTCAAAGATGTCCCTCGTCAGATCCACAAATGCCTTATGAAAAAGAAACGAAAATCCAAATTAGATTGTGAAGAATGTTAATCTACTCCACGTTAGCAACAGTGCTAACCACTGACCCACCGTGCTGCTCTACATTACAGCAAAAGCAATAGCATGAATGTCACACTTCACACACTATTAACTAAACAATCGCCATGACTGAGTAAAGATGTGGTTTAAAACCTCATCCACACCTTCTCCACGTTGATAGCGTCTCGTGCCGATGTCTCCACGTAGCGCATCCCGAAGGCCCCTGCCAGCTTCTCTGCCTCCTGCTGGGTCACCTGGCGCTGGGCCTCCAGGTCACACTTGTGACCGACCAGCAGGAAGACGATGCTGTGCGGCTGGACGTGGCTCTGGGCCTCCTCCAGCCAGTTATGGACGTTCTGGAAGGAGCGGCGGTTTGTGATGTCGAAGAGTAGGAGCCCGCCAACTGAGTTACGGTAGTAAGCTCTGGTGATAGACCTGAATAGATAGATAGATAGATGCTGTAAACACTCACCTGCACATCAAGAATGCTGCAGAAAATAGTCCCCAACAAGTGCTCTATTTACTTCTGTTTGAGTGATGTTAGCCAAAACCCATAGTGCCCAGCTGCTTGAGGAAATGACTGAGCCTGTTTTAACTATTTATGTCTTGAGCAAGAACCAATGGGCTGAGAGCCACACAAACAGTAGGAAAGATGCAAAGTATTGAGAAATGGAGTAATAGATATTTGGTTTTAGACTTTTCATGGGATTTGCACACATGCATTCAATGCATGTTTTGTGGGATTTGAATGAATTTACCTTTAATGCCCGTCTGAGGAGACGTCCAACAGGATTGGGACAAAGTAGGAGTATGATGGTGGGTAAGTTTATGTACAAAACAAAACAAAAAGTGGAAAAGCAGCATAGATCTACGTGATTTTTGTTTAAAGGTCATGATGCCGTTTTGTGGCTGGATGACGAGAAACAGAGAAGCAAATCAATCTGTCTTTACCTGAACCTCTCCTGGCCTGCAGTGTCCCAGATCTGTAGCTTGATCCTTTTGCCTGGCTCGATCTCCACCAGGCGGGAGAAGAAGTCCACCCCGACGGTCGGGTCCGACACCTGGGCGAAGCGGCCCTCAGTGAACCTCCGGATCAGACACGACTTGCCAACCGTGGAGTCTCCGATGACGATCAGGCGAAACTGATAAAGCCATATTGTCTCCATGTCTCACCAGAATAAAATCTGGGGGGAAATAAAGTCATCAGTCAGTGACTGTTATCATAATAAAGTTTAGTGTCATATGACAAAGAACTCTGCCATTTTCGCTTAATCAGTTCGCCTGTTATCAAAACATTTTGTAGGCTGACTAATGGATTAACTCTATTTCATATTACTACACAGGCCTAATAGATTATTTTGGCCAGTTCTTATGCATGTAGTGTTTTGAAGAGCTAACTAAAATGAAATTAAAAGCAGACTGAGCTTAATGTGCTATTGATAAATTATGGTGCATTTTGATGTTATGTGTTAGGTGTTTTATCGTTTTTGTTACACATTCAAATTCATTTTCAGAGAAGAAAACGACACCAAACGAGACAACAGACACAGACCCTGCGGACCACATGGATAATTCTGCCATCATGAGGAGAGAGCAATAACCTCAAATCATCTCGGCAGTGTCCATGTGATTTACAGCTGGGTGATCTAATTTGAGGGGAAGGAGGGAGGGGGGAGGCCACTCCTCTCCAACTCAATAAACACTGGTGTAGTCAGCCCCCATGTGGGTACTAGACAGGTTGGTAGAGCACACAATGAGGCCTTGAAGCTAGCCAAACAGAAGCTTAAAGAGAGATAATCAGCTGGCTGATAATAGATATCTGCAGCTGCTTCCTAGAAGGCCTCTAATGACACTCATCTCACAAAGAGTAAATTCTTTGAAACGTGAGGCCCAGCCTACTTAGCCAAATGCGAGTATGAGTATTATTCACTTTGATGGTTAACATGGAGGACAACAGTCTAATAAAAAGCAGTGAATAAGGGCTTACCTTAAAGTTAAGAGCTCAGTAAAAAGCAAACCCCATATCGATGACTGTGTCTTCTAAAATGATCCCTCAGAGTAGCAGTGGCTGTGTTACTGCTCGCAGAGATAACCTGCACCAATAACATGCATCGTATCAGCTCGGCCGCTTGTTCACCATCAACGGCACGTTTTAACGGATGAAAGCAGCCTGTGCAGCGTGCAAAGCGACCGACGATCCGAGCTGCGGGTTGATTTGACCGTCAATATTTCCGTGACGATCCGCGGATGAAATGGCAGCAGGACACAACAGCAGCATCTCACACACACACACACACACACACACACACACACACACACACACACACACACACACACACACACACACACACACACACACACCTCGCCCTCATCAGCACCATTACCGTAACTGTAGGCGCACCGGCGCAGCAAAAATCCTCGGGGTCCTGCTGCTGCATTCAGAGGCTGTTGGAGCAAAACACAAATTAAGTAGTAAGCACACAATCTGAACTCGTTTACTTTCATTTTGAAGAAAAGTAAAACACTTGTTTTGTTAATGACCTACCAGGAAGGAGCCACGATAACAAACATCAACGTCTCCCTCACTTTCTCACCCCAGTCCCATCCTTGGGAGAGACATTGAATAAATCAGCACACTTTGAAAACAGATGTAAAACATACAGACATCACACACAACAACCAGTGGGATGGTGTGTAAAATTAAATGTCATTGCGCGGATGTTAAAGTTAAATCCGGTGTGGATCATTGTTCGGGGTCAGTTTAAAACAAACGCAGACCAAAACACAGTTAACAGCCAGCCCTACGTGTTTTATTGATAGCTAGATGTGATGTTGAAATAAGCTCGTAATGAATGCCTCCCCAAACATTTCTAGGATCTAACTGTAATTAAGTAAAAAGGAATTACGAGGAGCACGTGAACGCACCACCACTTGATAAGCAGCTGTATTGAAGCTGCTGACAGGAGCGGGCTCAGACTATCATGTGTGATTAAACGGGTGGGCTGTAGTCTCGATGATACTGGATGATACTGGATAATATTTCTTCACTGGACGGAATAAAAACCTACCAATTTTTTTTCTACTGCTCGTGACTGTATTTCAGCTAAGCTTAAGTCTTCCGCTAATTCACATTTGGGTTTTTGTACCTGCGCACCTGCCTCCTTCATAAAGTTTCCATACTTTCACTGGGGAGTTTTTTTTTCTTTCTCTGCATACCTGCGGCCATGCAGCAGGAGCTTCTGTTCAAAGTCCTGGTCATCGGGGACTTGGGAGTCGGGAAGACGTCTATCATCAAGCGGTACGTCCATCAAATCTTCTCCCAGCACTACAGAGCCACCATTGGGGTGGACTTCGCCCTGAAGGTGCTGCAGTGGGACAGTGACACCGTGATCCGGCTCCAGCTGTGGGACATAGCAGGTCTGTTAAACTTTAACGACCCCATAGTGCACCCTGGTTTACAGACTCATTAAGCATCAGCTGATTACAACGATAAAACTGTGCGTGCAGATCAGGACTAGGATTTACTCTCTGTGGGAAAGAGTGTGTGTTTTGGGATCTTTGGAAACAAAAAACTTTTGTCAGCTGCTGCGAAAATCTGGAAAACGTCTTAATCAGCTTTTGAAATCAATCTCAGGGCAGTTTTAGGGAAGTAGGAGTGTGTGAGAAACATTTAAACAGTGGGAAAATGGAAGCTGTACAGCACTGTATCTTACCAAGAAAGTCCTGAGTCCTAAATGTCTTGTTGTCTGTCAGTGCATTAAGATGATGCTGCACTAAAACACAAACAATGTCATTTTTAAAATATATTTTTTACCTTTAGAACACAGTGATATATAATCATAACTTGATAAGATGGAGGTTTTTGCAGTGTGTGATATGAACTCTCAGTGAGTGTGTGTCTGTCCTCTGGATGCCTGGTCCCTCCCTGTCATTTGAAGCCTGGTTGAGGAATGTAGATCTTGTGCCTGGCTGTGACTCAAGTGATCCCATGCCCATAATATAAGTCACATGATGGCGGCCACTGTAGAACAAGCACACACATACACAAGCTCACACTCAGGTTATGTGTCACTGATAAACCGTGCTGGGAGTTGATTTGATTTTACAGACATGAAAGGTGTCTTTACATAAATATGTGTGTGTCTGATGGCTGTCCACGTGTCCCAGGACAGGAGCGGTATGGGAACATGACTCGTGTGTATTATCGGGAGGCGGTGGGAGCGCTGATGGTCTTTGACGTGACGAGGGCCTCCACGTTCGACGCCGTGCTGAAGTGGAAGGATGACTTGGACTCCAAGGTCAGGCATCTAAAGTCGACCCACCTCCTAAACTGAGGCCTTTCTTTCTTTTCTGTCATTCTGTGTAAAAAAAAATCTTACTATACCTGCACATGGCTTGCCACAACCAAAAAACCAAAAGTACCAACAGATAAAACAACAGATGTACAATCAGATTTTCAACCCAAGGCTTCACAGATGAAACAGTGGGCAAGAAAATCAACCAGTCCTCAAACATTACTATTAACATTATTACAAATGTGTTGGTATGCATTCAGTGACTTTTTGTGCCAGCTCTGTGTGCAGGTTGTTAATATCGACCAATCCCTGTGTGAAACGGGCCCCCATGTTGTGTTGATAGTTTCAGAAAATTATAGGAATTGCAAGTTCCCATGTCAGAAAGGTGTCAGAGGAGGGTGTTTCAGAGGCTAATTTACCATCAGAGAAACACTTATTGGAGCATGCTGACACCTTAAAGTGGATATAATCAATGCGTTTATAAAAAACAATCTATCATATGAAAGATGCCGCTTGCAGTGATGGATTTATGGAGGATTATCACCTGAATCTGCGTTCCCCTCAGCTTTCTGTCCGGCCTGTAGCTTTACTGCTTTGGTTCACTCTCACAGCTCTCATACTGTTGTTTTCAGCTGTAGTTGGTTATTGCAGATTCAACTTTCTGAAACAGACACAATTACTTCTGTCATGTTTGGCATGCACAGTACGTCCAAGTGCAACAATTATCGTTTCTAATGACAGATAAACAAGGGTATTTTTTACAACAAATTCTCATACAGTTAAACATAAAATAGCCTCCAAAGTAAGTTACATTATATTACACCTTGTACAACCATCATGCATCCTTTCTTTCTTCTCTCCTAAGGTGACCCTGAACCACGGGAGGCCAGTTCCAGCTGTGCTCTTGGCGAATAAGTCAGACCAGCTGGCTTCCCAGCTGCCCAAACTCGACACCTTCTGCAGGGAGAACGGCTTTGTTGGCTGGTTCGAGACATCTGCAAAGGTAAAAAAAAAGGGTATTAATATTGGATTAATATTGCTGCTCTCTATTTAATGGCTGACTACATATTTGACTGGCTAAAATAATCGCAATGTCATTACAACCGAAGCCCACTGTAAATGGAAATGATTCTGATAATTACTTTGCAAACACTAAAAGTGAGAAAACCTTATTTTCTGTGTTGTTAAGAGACACGTAGAGGAATGTTTGCAGTCTGGTGTGAGCCAGCCGACTGTTTTTTCTGCTCATCCAGAGTCCGTCTAATGAGTTACACACCAGGGTGTGAGTCCAAGACAGAAGTGGAGTTAGTGAACACAAATTGGCTCAGCAGACAGGTCGGACAGCTCAGGACAGAAACAATGCTGTTTCTAACAGCGTATGACACCCAGCCTCTCATTAGCTTTGTGTGCAGTGTCAGAATGAAAAGGGAGATAGTCAATTAATTCAAAATCAAACTTTTTGATACGCTGTATTTTCCATTCCGACTGTGATAAGGGTTGAATTAGACATCTGTGGAAGGGATGCGACATTCCTGCTCTGCTATAAAGGTATTAAAACAAGACCGTATAGCCTTTGAAAGAAAAAACTAACACAATCCTTCCCTTAGAAAAGAAAATTAGAATTCTGAAGCAATAAATCACACCCTTAAACTCAGGACTTTGATACAGCCTCACATATGACTGTTAGCTAATGGTGGCTAATGTTGGCTAGTGTTGACTATCAAATACTGTTGTGTAACTGACATTTCTGAGTGAATGACTTCATGGTTCTTCTCTATTTGTCCCTCTGTTACTCTATGTTTCATCATCACAGATAAATGTTTTAATGGATTTATCCCAAAAGTATAAGTCTGTACCTGCTAGCACCTCTGTGTTGATGCTAGCATGGCTGTGCTTTGAGTTAAATGCTAATGTGATCACAATGCTAACATGTTGATGTCTAACAGGTATAATGTTTGGCATGTTCTACTATCTTTGGTTAGTCTGTTAGCCTGCAGAATAAAATAAATATGTCCTCTAGAAACCTTGAATATCTGTAGCAAATTTTAAAGCAATCAAACTTATAGTAAAGTAAAATGTTTCACTCCAAACCACATGTCAGCCTCAAGGTGGCGCAAGATGAAAAGTCAGATGATCTACAAAGTCAGAAGAGTTTATTCTTTGAGGACCATGGGTGTCTGTCAAAAATCCATCCAGTGGTTATTTCATTTTGGATCAAAGTGGTGTACTGACCAGCACTGCCATCCATAGAGCAGCGCCACTAGTGTGGTACATGATTCCTTTACAGGGGTCTTCTTTTATTTCCTCCATCAGGAAAACACAAACATCGACGAGGCAGCACGCTGCTTGGTCGAGCACATCCTGAACAACGAGGAGAGCCCAATGATTGAGCGAGACCCCAGCACCCTTGTCCTGTCTGGGTACGCCAACACCACGAAGGATCATCTCAACTGCTCGTCATGTGTGAAATGGTGACCCCTGACCCGTCACAGACAACCAGGAAGTGAACAGCTGTGAGAACACGGCCACAGAGATACGTTTGGCTCAGGGACTGTTTGTAAAGAAATCGCCTTTGTGTTCCCCCGATCTTAGCCCACAGTGTTCACGGGCTGTGTTCACACTGCAGGCCAGCACGATGTCAGGCACACCTAAGATTGGGTTTTGATTACATTTTAGACATGGCTTGTGCAGATCCTTAAAAAAATCTGTTCATTTTCAAATTCAAGGGAAACATGGCTTAAATTGCTAATTCATTTTAGGAAGAGAGGCATTAAAAGTGATCTGTCAGTTTTGATATGTCAACCTCTTATTTTTGATATTTTCGCAATAACTTGTGATTTAGATTTGACACCTATAGAAAACCCTGTGTTTGGTTATTTCATCCTTTTTGCAAAGGAAATTGTTGAATTTTATTGTTTTCTATGAGAGGTATTAAAAATGAGTTTAAAGTAATTACATTTGCACATGAAAACTACATAATTTTTCTAACATTCTGTGATGTAACCATCAGTACCTAACATGCACAGTCTTTCTGCCTATGCCTCTCTTGCTTGCTGTGAACATATTTGACATTGTGCCTTTGACATTTGGCTGAACTGACAGCTCCTGAAACTTTGGCACGTTGTCTGCAGTGTGAACACAGACATGGAAACGTGAAGCCTTCTTTGTACTTTTCCTCAGGCCATCATCATGCAGTCTGCTATATGATCAGAGGAAAAGAGTGAGTAAAATTAAGTCTTCCAGAGATATGAAAATGGCAAAACTGCAAATGCTGAAAATGTCTGCAGAGTCATAAGTTTTATGCACCTTGCGCCATCAAAGATCTGAGATGCATTTCTCCCTAAAATAAATCAAAACTGAATCACACGGGGCAACAAAATCACACTCAGCAGCCTGTGGAGTGTACACAGAAAAGGGTTTGGTATTTTGTTTAGTAACACTTGAGCAGGGATGTGACGTTGATCATCATGAGAAGCTAAACTTGAACCTAAGGCTGAAGCTTGTGGTTACATGCACAAGTTTCCTACACTTAAGTGTGACTGAGGTTTAAGAAATGATCTCTACAGATTAAGGTTTCTGTCAAACTTCAGAAACTACATTCAGATTTGTTGAGATTCTGCTCACACGTATCTAATTTAATATAGACATAGTGTGAAAATCCATTCTTGACCTTTTAAACAGTACTTTAACAAAAAATCTTCAAGCTTAAGTTTGCCACTTGGGGATTTATACTCATTAGTTTTCTGGCGGAGAGTTAGCTTAGCATAAGGACTAAGAACATGGAGAAACAGCTAGCTTGGCTCTATCCAAACAAAATCTGCCTACCAGCACCAATAAATCAATGATTTAACACGTCATGTCTTGTTTGATAAATGCACATAAAAACCAGCAATTCTGCTCTGGACAGTCCCCAAGCAACCAGAGGAGAATCCAGGACATTACTGCGTCTAGCACCGACATCATCCAACACCTAAACTTCCAATAAAACATTTTTTTCACACTTACAATTTTTGTACAGATTAAACAAATAAGACAGCATGTTAATTACTGGGCTTTAGAGGTGCAGGAATGTGGATTTTGTTACCCTCAGACAGAACCTAGTCAGCTGTTTCAGCCTTTTTCCAGTCATCATGCTAAGCTAAGCGAAGTGGCTGTAGCCTAACATGTAACAGCTGGAGATGAGAGTGATATTAATCTTGTCATTTAAAGCTCAAAAAGAAAGCGAATTGGTATATTTCCCAATTTGTTAAATTTTTCCTTTTAGTTTCTTAATTTTGAATATCCTCATGCAGGGGCTGATGCTCAGCCAGTAAACAAATAACTGAAATCCTAAATCTGTACACTAAAAGATAACGTGCTGACTACCCTTAGTGCCCTGCTCAGTTGTCACAGTCAAATCATTGTATTTATATTTTGAATAGTATCACGTGTCCCTGTTTAACTGGTTGCACTGGGTTTAAACAGATCAGGAAATGGGCGAATGTATACTGTTTAATGACTTGACGATGGTCAGAGTGAAACTTGGACAGTCGTGTCAGACAGTTAACTAGCCTCCTCTCTATGGTCACAAAGCCTGCACTACCCATCTGCTGAGCATTACAGCCTTATTTCTTTGCTAATATGATGTAAAATTAATCCCTTAATGTAACATTAATGCGCAGCATCTGAAGGATACATTCCGTGTATTCATAATTGCCTGCTTGAAGTGAAGACGTTTTCTTTCACACTGGATCATGATGAACTGATGGACTGGAAAATCTGTTCTTGCATGCTACCCAGCAAAAACACACAAGAACCCTTTGCAGCCAGAAATAGATATAAATATTGTCGAGGTAATGGAGGAGAATCAATTTAGCAGAATGTCCAGTAAATGAACAATTCAGTGAGTTGATAAAACCAGAAGGCTGTTAGTGGATTGAGAATTTCTTTAGTTAGAAAAAGCAGTGCTAAAGTGTACACCACTTTAGGACGTATGTGGTTCCCCAAGTGCAGTCGAACGTCCTTGCAGATAAGCACTAATTTCCATGCCATTGTGTGTGGTACTCTGTCTGGTTTCAAGCTATAATCATTGACATTTCTTCCTCAAAAGGTGGATATTTCACTCTAGATATAAATTCATCAGCAAACCTGACTCACTGTCAAACTACTGGCTCTGCTGTTGGTACGAAGTGTTTTCTCCAACCCTAAAATCAATTTCTTGCCAGTGAAAAACGTGGTATGTGCTGCTCTTTGCAATGCAGCGGCGACAGAATAGCCGTCTTTGTCGAGTCTGCCTCGAGTGTAATATGAAATTCCATGTTCTCAAATTAGGCATCTACTTTATATTTCACTTCACTCCCTTTGATGTGTAATAGCCCGGCCTTGTAATGCAATGCATTTGTAACTGCATTTTCTGTGAAACCGGGCTACATGCAATAAAATATTTATTAGTGCCACTGCATATATACTGTGCAGTATGTTTTCAGTAGTATTGTTCATTCGGCATCTTTGACTGAAACTAAATACATGTCACGTCTTCTCAGCTCAAGTCACCCTCAAACATCTGGAGATCATGCTTCTGTCGGTAGAAACCCTGGTTGTAATGGAAATAGATGGCTGTCAGGCAGAGGTCTAGAAGGGCTCATGTGTGGTCTGGGGTGAGGTTGGTTCTGCTGCCTGACAGCCATCTATTTCCAGTACAATGAGGGTTTCTTCAGACAGACGCAGGGATATTGGTTTCTCTGGTAGTGGCCAGTCTCTATATGGAAGACTCTTCAACTCTTCGAGACACTCCCCTCTGGCAGGAGGCTGTGGTCCATCAGGACCAAAACCTCACGCCATAAGAACAGTTTTTTCCCGTCTGCTGTCAGGCTTATTAACAAGGCCTGGAACCCCCCCCCCCCCGACACTCTTCACACTCCACCTCTGCCTCTACTTGTCACACTGACATTGCCATAATCCTATGCGTTACATTAACGCTCCACATGGACTTCCTTTTGAAAAAACAGACTGTGTTCCTGAAAAAACGGACTGTGCTTCTGCGAAAAAAGAGACTTGTGTATATATATTAATATTGTTATATTTTTTACTTTTTTAATAGCTTCTTTTTAATAGATGTGTCATGCACCAACCTCACCAAAGCAAATTCCTCGTATGTGTAAAATCGTACTTGGCAATAAAACTTTTTCTGATTTCTGATTCTGAAGAAGTAGAGAGCAGAGCCCTGAGCTCCTTCAGAGGAACAACCCCTGGCTATTGTTTTAGGTATGTCAGTGACACCTGGTCAAAAATTAGGACACGGGAAGTGGAAGATTTTACAGATCACATCAATGCGCTGGACAGCAACATCAATATTGTCATCTCTTACACTGTGGGAGTAAATGAAAAACTCCAAAGCAGAAGGTTGTCCACCCCAAGGACAGAACATCCAGGTGCAAGCAAAGCAACGTGGTGTACACAGTCCAATACAGCGAGGACTGCTCACACTTGTACATTGTGGAAACAAAACTGTTTCACAAGCGCATCGCACAACGCAGCAGAGCCAACACCTCAGGTCAAGGCTCAGCAGTCCACCAACACCTTAAGCATAAGGGACACTCACTTGAGGACAATAATGTACATGTTTTGGCCACAGAAGACTGATGGTTTAGAAGTCATCCATGTCAACCACTTATCAGCAACAATGCAGTCCTGAGGCGGGGACTCATGTCCCCTTAACAAGTCACATGATGGCTGAATGGGTCAGTGACTCATATGAAACCTCAATGACTCCCCTCATGTGAATGATCCTGCAAGAGGAGAAGGGAAATTATTATGGAGTTGTTCAATCAATTAGACTAAATGATCCGCAGATTAATGGACAATGAAAAATGTTAGTTGCAGTCCTGGAGAGCAGTGTCTTCTACTAAAAGCCATACTGGAAAAAGAAACTTTCCTCTGAAACTTTCCTGCTTCAACGTATGACTCAAAAGTGCCATAAAAAGCAGTGACTTCTCTATTAAATACTCTACTGAATATCACAGCCAACAGCAGAAAGTTGAGTTTTGTCTGGAGTTCAAGAGAAGTTTCCAAATGACATTTCCATACATTTTCCTAGGAACTTTCTCTTTAACAATTTAATCCAGTAATATTCCCTTTAATAAAAGATGTGGTCCCTATAGAGAAGTCTTCACCAGAAGCTTTAGAAGCCCTCTTTAGATGCTGGTCTTTAAAATAAAGCAGGAACCATCACTGATTGCTCCCTGATGGTGTTTACTTAACCATGAAATGTCATTGAGACACAAACTGGAAATGCTGTTGGAACTAAACGGATCAAACTGGAACAGCCTGAGAAAATTATTTTAAGGCTTCAAGAAATGTCACCATATGGAAAGCTTAGAAGGAATATTGCACGGTATGTTTGCTGGGATCTTTTTTATTATGGCACCAAAATAAAACACGGTCACTGTGGGGTCATAGGCACACTGATACCATATGGGAATACTGTGATATAGGATTACTACTGGAATGCTATGAAATACACTACAACATGAGAGTCACCGCAAATCAAACACCTTGGGTTGATATCATCATGGATTTTCCTCCCTATATGTGTCTGCATTTCATTGGACAGCACAGCATGTATTGAACCCTCCACACGCACGGAGGTGTTGAAACAGCTGATGCCTTGACTCGCCTTGAAAACCCGGGGCAGCCTTCTGCTTTAAGATGCCCTCCCCGGACCCGAGAAGTGGCCCAATCGCCCTCCTTTCCCAGTCACCTGATTCATGTACTGCCATTTTACACACAAGTTTGACTGACAAAAAAAAAAAAAAAAAAAGAAAAAAAAGAAAAACCTGAATTAGCCTATCGGCACCCTCAACACAGAAATACACCCTTTTGTAAGAAGATTAAAAAAGACTGGGGGATAAAAAAAAAAAAAAAAAAAAAAAAAAATCAAAGCTGAGGTTAGATGCAGCCAGCGCGGGGTGCTGTGTGGACCAGAGAGGTGTTTGCGGTCGGGTCTCTGCACAGATTGAGAGGAGAAACCGGGCGAAGAAGAGGCAAAAACGGGAAGGACAATGCTTTTATATCGTCTGAGAAAAAATGAGTGTTCAGTCGTAGGGGATGCCGCACAGATCTGATAATAATCACCGGTAGTCCTTCGATTATTGCCATCGTTATTTCGGATTCAGCCCTCGTACCGGCATCTCACCCTTGGCAGCAGCTAATTTCAGGGATACATTTACTGACGCTACATTGTCTTATCAGCTGCTTTTGATGCTCTGATTATATTTTTGCCCCAACTATTTTTTCACATATCTCATTCCTGCAGCTGCCTCATCCTGATGCCGTCGACCGAATATTAAAACGCTCCCCTGGATGTGACCGTCTTATGTTTTATTTGGCCGCCGCATGAATTCTCCCACCGGATCCTCGCCGGTGTACGCTGCTGCTGTCCTCCTCCTCCTCCTCCCGCTCACACGGCCGATTCTCGCAGAGGGCACTACCCTCCTCCCTGCCGCTAAAGACATTTTGATCGTCCTCCCCGGTTCCCCCCACCCGGACTCGACCATCACTCCGCCTGCCTCCTCCTCCTCAGTAACATGTCGGGACAGTCTTTGACGGACCGGATCGCCGCCGCGCAGCACAGCATGACCGGATCTGCCATCAGCAAAGCCGTCTGCAAGGCCACGACGCATGAAGTCAGCGGACCCAAGAAGAAACACCTTGACTGTAGGTTAAGCATACCATCAGTGCTTACTGTATAGATAGCCTGCATGCATCAAGCTACCAGCATCTTTCCTCACAAAGGATAGCTTGTATAAACAGCATCTATTTACCCCCCCTTAACCCCCCCTCTCTCATCCGGCCCGGTTTATGTTTTCAGCCTCTTTAATTAGGCACCATTACATTCCCTCAGATTCAACTGTGATTTACGCAGCAAAGCAGCGCACCTGAGCATTAATGCAAGCAGTAAATTTTGATATCAGGCGAGGGGCAGTCAGCCAGGTACTGTCTGTGCATGTCATTCAGGGGAAATAGGCCACTCTGCTATAGGCTAATCATATTGCAACCAGCCGCTTTACAGTGTAGGCCTATCCATTATTAACGCCACTATCAGCGGCAGCGTTTGCATCCCCTGGAGACACTTCAGTGCAGAATAATTCGTGCAGCATCACCAACATTTTCTCTTCAATCTCAAGTCCAAGTTGACTGTCATGTCCTCCTGGTGCATTATTATCATTAATGAATGTGTTACTGCTGTCAGTCCTGAGGTGATGGAGGAGCAGGGAGAGGGAGAGTCATACTGTGTGTGTGCTGTAGCTCCGCTGGTGGGTGTTAAAATGAGGTGTTTAAAGCAGAGCAGTGCTGGTGTCAGTACAGATTCTTTATCTCCACGTTGTGCTAATTACCTGTGTGTGCAA
This sequence comes from Chaetodon trifasciatus, assembly GCA_037975065.1. Classification (NCBI taxonomy): domain Eukaryota; kingdom Metazoa; phylum Chordata; class Actinopteri; order Chaetodontiformes; family Chaetodontidae; genus Chaetodon; species Chaetodon trifasciatus. The sequence continues at coordinate 1,005,099 of JBBMOE010000064.1, read as the reverse complement.
ACTGCAGCAATTATGCACACAGGGAGAGTGAGGAATCCTCACATGTAGATTTTTACCAGTGATTATTAGGTTAGGTGGCTTTTCTGCCTCACTATAATTACTTGACATGATCGATGGAGAGCACGGGGAATCAATGGTGCTGCCAGTCAGACTCTGAGGCAGTCTGTCCAACAGCTACAAAAGACAGACAGACATGGGGGGGGGGTAGCAAGATGGCTAATCAAGAGGAAATGTGGATAAATCAGTCTGAGAGAAAACAACAAGGCAGGTAGCCAAACAGCCTGAGCGTCAGTCATCCTGCTACACACCCAGCCAGTCAAGTTTGGCAGAGGATTAGTCAGTCATGTCCACAGCAGAGGTGACACTGGGAATTCTGGGCTCCTTCACAAGATGTGCCACCGGGCGCCTCAACATAATACATCTAAATTGGCCTGTATCACTAAAAAGGCAACTAAAGCAGAGAAGCACCCAGTGGGGATGTCTGAAAGGTTTCAGAAGCAAGTTTGTCAATGCGCTTATGGTGAAAACAACCTCTATTGAGACTCTTGAGTCACTGTGTTGAGTAATTACTGCTGCTTTGATTTCCTCAAGTTGATGGTGACCACCAGTAAAAAGCTCGTTATTTCGATTTTCTGTGATATTACAGCTATAACCGCTTAATGTTGCAATGTTTTACCTTCCGGCTGGTACAGATGGAAACTTTACAGTTAACACCGACTGTGATAACATCTTTCATTTCCAAAGAAAATCAAGGCGATTGATGAGTCCAAATAAAGTATTGTTGTAAGTGTAAGAAAATATTAAGCTCAAGGGCATCAAGTGATTGGCACCATTATTGGTTTGCTTTTGTACCAGAGCCACAGTTTTGTTAGAACATAGCACCCCTGCAGTTATTAAATTGTAAGGTCGTCCACCTTCAGCACCCTCCATGAGTCGGAGTCTCTCAGAAACTAAATGTCATTTAACTCAAGGGTGAGAGCATATCTTCTAAAAATAGAACCAGAGCATTTACATGACAAATTTCCACCCATCAAATGGATTATAAAAAGGTTTATGCCACCGCTCTCAAGGACAATGAAGTTTCTCTCAGATTGAGTTGGTTTATTCTGGTCGAGGTGGTTATATTTGGCAGTTTTGTTCTGATCCGGCTCTTACCCTGATCATCACGGGCATAAAACGCCCCACGCCAAAGCAGAAACTGTAGGCCTGGCTCAATTCACCCCTCTGGAAGCTTGAATTGAAATTTTTAGCTAAATGAGTGTTTTGTACTTGAGCCATTCAGATGCAGCTGTTCGAACCAGCTTTCACAATAAAACACTCTCTGTTTCCTCTCAGGAGGGCCCCTCTTCTCCATCCAGGACATCATAATATAACATATGACTCTGGCATTTATGGAGTGCAGAGGCAGCACTTTTAAGGTTAGGGAAAGCTGCAGGAAGGAAGTGTGTTTGCGATCAGGAGGTCAGTGGATCTAATCCCTCGACTGGCTGAGAAGGCCTTGGTGAGGAAGTGAATAAAGAATGGAAAGAAAAGGCAATGAACTCCGCTCTAAAGGAGCTTCTGATGAGTCAGCTGTACAAGACTGTGGGTCGATGTTGGGTCTCAGATGTGTGCAACTCGCCCAGACCACTGCTGGATTTAAGTCTTTTCTTATTCAACCTGCTTGGTTAAACAGGGTCATAAAAAGTGACAGAAAGGCCTACTTGGTCTGTATTTTTAGGCAAAGGCAGGGTGCGTAAAAGCCCTCAGCAGTGAACGACACCAGCAAATGGAACAAAATCAATGTGGTTTACAGAATAGGCTTAAAGGAACAAAATACAATCAAACATTTTTCTGTGTATGCACCTGGGCAGTGATTCTGGAGTAGTTTACCTAATCGGAGAGGTTTGATGAATACAGATGACATTTCAGTTTCCTTTACAATATACTCAACTTGTTATTGATTCATCCTTGCCAGACACAGTGGGAAGAAAAGATGAATTGCTGTGCCATTTCTCCAAATGCAACACATGATAAATCAAATGCAATGCTGGTCATTGTAGCTACTCAGAGTGAGCAAACCCGGATCTCATTGGCATTTTTTTTTTCCATATTATGTCATGACCTTGACAGACCGGCTGGTGACATAAACGGCCAATGCTGATTATTTACAACCCCATAGCAAATGATGAGCATGACAGACAGAGTAATGGGATTTCATCTCACTAGGCAATATTCTGCATGGCTGAGATGGTGGAGAGTGTCAACAGAAACCAGATCCATCACACGTAGAATAGTAATCAGGCCAAAAATGACCTTCTGCCCCTGAAAGCACAGTTAGTTGTGTTTTTCAGTGTGTGATTTATTTGGTTGTGTGTCATGGCTGTAATATTGATGTACTGTAGATGTGCTGGGAATAATCATGTGCCTTTTGCTCCTCGGGAGTCACATTTTTGGCCTTTCAGGCAAATTAAGCGAAAGAAGTCACTGAGAAGAAGTTGAAATGGTGACAGAAGACAAAAAATATCCACGGATGGTGTGGCTGTATTGTATTTCAAGTACACAAACACTTCCATATTTATGTGTCAGTATAATGACTTTAAAATTCAATTCAGTTTCAGGTTGTGAAACATCACTCTTTTAATCTAAAGCCGAGGTCTTTAAATATCTTGAGTAAAGTTTTTACTACATTTTACAGTAAGAGTCCCTCCAGCCACAGTTTCTCAAAGACACTAGTTATATTTAGTCTCAACTAGCATTACAAATGCCTTGAATTTATCTTCTGTTGTATAAATGTCACCTAAATCTTATTTTTAATTGTGTTACTGTGTACATTATTTCCTGTGTGGACTGCAGTTAATCAATAATCCGAGCTGGCAATCACACAGCCGATACTTCATCACATCCCTCTGGCTACCGACACTGTCACACAGCGATGATTAAATGCTAGCTGATGTATTATCACCCAAAGGAATACACAGAGGTGGACGCAGCATGGCAATATTTGGCTGAAGAAGCTCTATTATTTAGGTGTAATTGTATTTAAATAGGCGCATGAGTACTTTGCTATTTATTACACGGTGAGAAGTAAAATAATGCCTTTAAACAAGCTATGCTAGCAGTCCTGTGAGGCTGCACTTAGCCGCTGTAGATAGCATAGATAGCTAACAGTGTCTTCGTTTGAGCAAACTGTTCACAAAGTAGAAAACATGATACATAAATATGTTGGTGAGCATTTAAACCAACTCAAACAGTAAATCAAAGCAAATTTGTCAAATATTGCAGCTGACTTGTGAAGCTGCCCAATTGAATTTACACACCCTGTTAGCTTAATCCACTTATGCTAAATTCTGTTGTACTTACAGACATATGAGTAATGCAAACTTCACCAAGGAAAGACAAGTGATGAACTGTATGCTTGTCACAGCCGCCGTGCAGCTAAAATAGGGAACACACAGACATTATTAGCATCTTTGTTTGGCCTTTTAGCATGCTAACATTAACAGGTTAGCACTGAACACATCGCACATAGCACAGGCTGATGGGGATGTCATTAGGTTTTTAATTAATTAAAATTTTTAATTAAAAAAATTTGACCTGATGATGGTGCTTAGATGAGTCATTAAAATTAATTCTACGGCATGAACATGAGCAGGAACGTCGGTACAAAATTTCATGGTAATCCATCCAATAGTTGTTGAGGTGTTTCGGTCTGGCCCAAATGGTGGCATGACATCCACAAAGCCTAAAATTGTGCTGCACGTCCACCTTAATGGTGTGTTTTTGTGTGTTCTCTTTTGACGGGAAGCATTAATTAGTTGGAATCAATATGGTCCCATTAATTATTGAGCCAGAAGGAAATTCACAAACAAACCATTAACAATGTGTAAAGCATGACTGAACCCTACCATTACCATGTACAGTTTTGATATTAATGCCCTGAGATTTAATTAGGACAAGGGACTTTGAAAATTCCTTACAATAAAAACAGATTATGAATAGGGGTGATTCCAGGGTTTTAGCCATTTTCATGTTCTTCAGTGATAAGATCAGATTCTTGGTGGTCAGGTATAAATATGTAGTCAGCTTTTTAGATGTTACTGTGTATGGGTTTTCTACATATTTCACTTCCCATTTTCAGATAGTGGGAAAACACAGACCTCAATGTTTGGCCCTAATACAGGGGACCAAATGTCGTGACATTAATGCAGCAGAGTGAGACTCCGACAGTGTGACTGTGCTGACAATTCACGGGCAGGAAAATTTGGACAAGTTGATGAAAACTATTATCAATATTGTTGCAGTTATGTGGTTTTCACACTCAAAAATAACATGAAATAAAGTAAATCTGAAGGGGATTGAAGCATTAGCTGCAGTGAATTGCGGGTGCTCCGGGTGCCTTTGACACACATTAAACATTTAACCATGGTATCATCTGGGACTGTGGGTATCCAGCGTTTCAGCGGGCGCAGAAAACATCACAGAGCTTCCAAGTAAACCCTGATAACCTCTGATCCTGTGGAGGAACCAGACCAAAGATCTGCCTCAGAAACCAGACTGCTTGAAGTTTTTCTCACAGTAACACAAATTCTCTCTCCATCTGCCTTTGAATACAAGTTCACTTCCTCTCCCTCCTCAGTGGTTTCACTTACTGCATCGGGATGTTTTTAATTTAGCTCCTTTACTTGTCTCGTGTGTTTGATTTAGTTGCTGGGGTGCTGTTCTTTGCCATGTTGTGCTCTGCTGTCAAAGTCGAGTAAAACTGCTTCTCCTCTTGACTTTTAAGTTTTGACCTGAGAGATTTTTGTTCAACCCCAATTCCAAAAAAGGTTGAGACGTTGTGTAAAACATAAATAAAAACAGAATGCAATGATTTGCGAGTCCTTTTGGATGTAAACACAGAACAAAGACCAGATATTTCATGTTCAAACTGATAAACTTTATTGGTTTTTGTAAATGTACACTCATTCTGAATTTGATGCCAGCAGTATGTTCCAAAAAAGTTGGGACGGGAGAATGTTTACCACTGTGTTGCATCAGCTTTTCCTTTAACAACACTCAGTAAGCGTTTGGGGACTGAGGACTTTTTAAAGTTAAATTCTTTTCCATTCTTGCTTGATATACAGCTTCAGTTGCTTGACAGTCTGGGGTCTTCCTTGTTGTGTTTTGTGCTTCATAATGCACCACATATTTTCAAATGGGAGACAGGTCTGGACTGCAGGCAGGCCACAGTATCCACAGTCTTTCACTACGAAGCCATGCTGTTGTAACGAGCAGAATGTGGGTTGGCATTGTCTTGCTGGAATAAGCAGGGACGTCCCTGAAAAAGGTGTCGTCTGGATGTCAGCTTATGTGACGACAAAACCTGTGAGTGTCTTTCAGCATTAATGGCACAGATGTGCCAGTGAAGTCAGCAGCATTTCTGGACATTGGTGATACATGATTTTATCTTTGCATGGTGGAGTCTTAACTTGCTCTTGTAGATGCAACGATGAATTGTAGCCCATGTAGTAATAATATAATAGTAATAATAATATATTCTTCATACAATCATGTTGGTTTTTAATGCAGTGCTGCCTGAGGCATCCAAGGGATTGTTGGCATTCGATGTTGGTTTTCAGCCTTGCCCCTTACATGCAGAGATTCTGAAGTAGACGGTTCTTTTATTGTAATCATACTCAGTACAACATCGTGAAATCTGTTCTATGCATTTTCACGCAGCCTTAGGACCAACGCCAGCCATAAGCCAGTGTCTTGGTCAAGGGCACTGACAGGATAAATGACCTGAGATACCTGTTTTAAGCCCCCAGAGGAAACCACACAGGCATGGGAGAACGTGTGAACACCACACAGAAAGGCTCCATCCTCGCTTGTGAACACTGAACCTTTCCAGGATGCCCCTTTCATACCCAATCATGATACTCTCACCTGTTACCGATGAACCTGGTATGTTCCAAACAGGTGTTTTTGGAGCATTCCACATCTTTCCCAGTCTTTAGTTGCTCCTGTCCCAACTTGTTTGAAACGTGTTGCTGCATCAAATTCAGAAAAAGTATATATTTACAAAAACCAATGAAGCTGATGAGGTCAAACATTCAATATATCACGTTTGTACTGTTTTCAATTGAGTATATATCAAAAAGGATGAGCAAGTTATCACCTTGTTTTTGTATGATTCACTTGTTTTTCATTTAATTATCTGCACAGTCTTACAGTACTACTGAGAACACTGCGTCTATTCATTTAAACAAGGTTCTCTAGAGGAAAATAGTGAAATGAACACAGTCAGAAAAGATCTTAAACTGGCTGATAAATGTCACTGAACTCATTAAATGGAGCAGCTATACAGTATGTGCACCTGACGGTCTATTTATATGAATGGTTTTACTGTAAAACGCACAAGTTTAGAGAAAAAATGCAAAGCTTGGTTCTTTAAGATTAAACGGATGCTGAACATATTTCACATTTTGATCTTAAACCAGAGAAATCCTTGAAGAATTTAGGCCATTCTTCTACCAGTCTGCCCGAGCTGCATGTGTAGTGTTCACGGCTGAATTCAGAATCACCTCCTGCATTATCTGTATTTAATTATTGCTGGGGCAAATTGTCGCAAGCATAAAACTGAAGGCTTATTTCGCTGCCTTTTAAAAAGTTCCTGAGTGAACTTATCATTTGTGGGACCTTTGAATCTGACACATTGCAGAGCACAAAGCTTATTTCCATTTGAAATGTGTCTAACGTTTTTCTTTCAAGAGACAATTTACACTCTGGATGTGAGTCTCAGGGAGTAAACATTTGGATCAACTCTGTTCCAGTCCATCACCGCTAACAAAGACGCTCTGGAAGAGTCTATTCATTTGACAGTATTTTCTCTTTTTTCTTAAATTATGCATCCCTTGAGCTGATTGTGGCGGAATAGAATTGACCTTGTGATATAACTTTCCATCTTCTGAGATGATATTTTATTGGCATTTTGGTGGAGTAGGCAGGTAGCACTGTTGAACTGCAGCCACAAAATGGATTTTGTGATACAGTAGCCCTGGTCCTGATTCATCTGTCTATACAGTCTCTATTATTAAATAATCATTTGTTCATTGATTTGTGTGCTGCTATTGAGCGAGGCAAAATGAATGCACCAGTCGATAAGACTGCATTCATCATGGTTGTTCACTCATTCCATCGATTCATAATAACTCAACCTGTAAGCTCTCTAAGGTTATAAATTATGATTTTGACACGTGGCTGGTGCTTTTATTCACAGTGACTTACAGGAAGTGAACAGGCAGGGTCTGAGTTTGATATGATCTCTAACCTCTTGGCCACACCTGTTTCTATTGTCTTTGCTCCACTCATCATTTGTTTATTCGCTTTACAGTTTTCTGCATATGTCCACATTCTTTCATGTGCTTTTTTTGTGTCCCTCAGACCTGATCCACTGCACCAATGAGCTGAATGTCAGCATCCCCCACCTGGCAGACACACTGCTGGAGCGCACGGCCAGTAACAGCTGGATAGTGGTTTTCAAAGCGCTCATCACCACACACCACCTCATGATGTACGGCAACGAGGTGAGCTGATGCACCAGTGTATGGAAGCCCGGAGAGGGCAAAAATGTTTATGTTATTTTTTTAAACTCTCATGACGACAAGAGGATAGTTTGTCATCTTGACATAACAAGCTTGTTTTAATGAGCTCTAAAACTAGTTTTCTCTCAACACAAAAACAATTACAAGCATGATCACTCAGGTCTTCTTTCAAATGAGCTGCAGATGTGAGCTGCAAGTCATACAAACGTACAAACTGAAAAATTTGAAAAGGCCAAAAAACTACTCTGAATAATGTGGTTTAGATGTGTTTGTTTTCATTCATTCATGATTATGGCCGTGTGTTTAAAGTCTGGAGGTCAACTAGAATCTGTGCCTGGATTGCTTTGTCCAGTTAGTAGTAACACTGGTACGCTGCAGAATACCAGCTTCAGGAGAGGCACACTAGATTAGTACTGAAAAAATGAACAAAATGACAAACACTTGCTTGAACTAGCTTCTTAAATTTGATTATTCGCTGCCCTTTTCTTTGTTTTATACATTATATCTTTGGGTTTTGGTCTACAAAACAGACACTGAAGACAGTCTCTTGGGTCTTGGGAACTTGTAATGAGTTGTAAAGAGTTTCTTTGACTAAACGATTCATCTATAATTTAATAATCATTAGTTGCAGCCCCACAGTAGGTGTTAAACTATTAATGTAGCATCAGAACAGTGCACACGGGAGTCAATGAAAGGAAACGTCCAGAGACCAGATACATTTGCTCACCAGGTTGCAGCAATTTCTCTCCAGCTCTTGCAGCGAGTTTCTTTGAAGCCGTATCTTCCATATCTCCAACAAGGACTGATGAGGTATCCAGCTGACATTTCAGTGCCCGGCGTGACAAATCAACTCACCACACCGCTCGCACTACAAGAGCGACAAATAAAAGCATGTTAAATGATCTCAGAATAGACATTGCGACACAAATCATGACATAATGTTTAGAAAATCTGTCAAGGAGGCCTGGGTTTGCGTGACCAGAAAAACTGTGAGGTTTAAAGACACATGAAGTGGCACCTTTAGTTCCCTGTAGGCAGCCAGGATCAGCACTCGAGATTAAAATGGACCATGACATGTGCTAGTTGACCTGGTCCAACCTGGCAACCAAGACCAAGGCTGACACGAAAAATGAAAGAGAAACACGTTAGAAATGATGACTGACAGGTGAGGGCACACATAGATAAATACACACCAGTTTGTGGTTTCAATGAAGGATGGTTGCTGCAAAACTCTTGTCCTTCAGCTGCTGCATCATCAGTCTTGTGCATTTGATTTTCTGCACTCTTCTGGTTGCTGTGGAGCATCTGATCTGCTATTTTACCAGCAAACTGCACCCATGCTACCTGCGTCAAGCTACAAGTCGACAAAGCCGGCGCTGCGACTCCAGTCTGCAAATTCACTGCTATTGTGTCTGTGTGGACATGACTTAATACTGTCAGGGAACAGCATCAGATAAGTCACTAACTCTTTCCTCTTGTCCTTTTTTTCTATCAGAGATTGATGCAGTACCTTGCCTCCAGAAACACGCTCTTCAACCTCAACAACTTTCTAGATAAGGCTGCACTACAAGGTGATTTAATGCCATTTGACTGTGTGTAAACTCAGCAGTGCTGTACGTCTAACAAAATGACTTTATTTTGGACTCTCCCCGGCTCTGTAACACTATCAATAAGCTCATTTCAGAGTCTACTTCAAAGGAAAGCTACAAACAAATGTGCCTTTTGTTTGATACAAGGGCTGCTGAATATTACTGAAAATGGAAAAGCATGCTCAGTGGCTCTGCAATTCAATATATTTGAAAGTATAAAATGAATAAATAAATAAATCTCGAGGTAAGATGGTGCAAAGTGCTAGTTTGACACATTGGGGAGAAGCTCATGGAGGAGTTAGTCCATTTCATGTGATGGGGAGTATGGCGTCTTTACCTGGTGTGAAACGAGGCCAAGTATCGGTATCTCACTGCAGCGCCCCCTCTGTGTCCCCTCTGTGTCCCCCAGGGTACAACATGTCAACTTTCATCAGACGCTACAGTCGCTACCTGAATGAAAAAGCCATGTCTTACAGACTAGCAGCAGTGGACTTCACCAAGATGAAGAGAGGGTAACAAACTCCGCACACACTACACTGACACTCATGGAGGCACATTATATGCGCGTCTATAGCCACAAGTGGGAATAATGGGCTAATGGCAAATGCTAAACAATGCTAATTGCTAGTTTTAGTAGAATGTTAGCACAAGTTAAAAAAAAGGGTAAAAAAGTCTGAACTAACCCAGAAATCTCCACCTATAAAGCTTGTTTTACTAATAATTAAGCTAACATTATCCACTATAAGCTGCTGGTCCTTCCAGACCAAATAAGGCTTATAAATTAATCTTCATTCACTTGCAGGGAGAAGAAGTTTTATTTTCTCTTTCAAAATGAACACAGTCTCACTTTAAAATGTGTTTCTTGTTGCTAATCCACACTAAGAATCTGTATGTTATTTCTTGACTCCGTCAAGGACCTCTTTACACACAAATACACTTTAGTCTGCAGGTCTGATGAGTCGTGTGTGTGTGTTGCATGTATGTTTGTGTGCATGTATTCTTGTTTGTCACCAGGGCTGACGGTGTGATGCGCACCATGAACACAGAGAAGCTGATTAAGACTCTGCCCACCATTCAGAACCAGCTGGATGCACTGCTGGATTTCCAGGTAAACGTCTCACTTAAAGACACAAGATGTGCATGAAGACTATCGTGATCCAATTTCATTGTCTTTCTTTTCCTTCTGTCCTTCAGCCTAACTCCAACGAGCTGACCAATGGAGTGATCAACACGGCGTTCATGTTGCTGTTTAAAGACTCCATACGGCTGTTTGCTGCTTACAACGAGGGGGTCATCAACATGCTGGGTAAACCATACGTACAATCCAGCAGATGTAGGGTTAATCTCCATTGAGTGCATTTTGTATTTATGCAGTAATCTGCCTCTGATGCCGAGATCACAAGACTGTGACTCCATTCAATCCGTCTTTAAGGGGAAATCAATTTTTCCTCCCAACTGTCTCTCGCAGTCCAGTTAAAGACTATAAAGATCACCTTTTCTTTCATCAATTATGAAGCCAAGGAGGAGTCAGAGGCTGAGAATAGACCATCAGACTCTTCAGTGCGGAGCTCATTAAATGATTCATTTATTAATTGACCTGATTTGAGGTGCTTCAGTCAGGGATACTGGGGCTCTACATAGATTTATTTCCAGATGTGCAGGCTAATCAGGACAAATCACTATCAGATTGATTTTTTAAGCAGTTTTTTTGATTGTTCACACCTCATTGGATCCTATGCTGATTGTGGTTTTCTGATACACAGAAAAATACTTTGACATGAAGAAGAACCAGTGCAAAGAAGCTCTGGAGATCTACAAGACTTTCCTCAACAGGATGACCAAACTATCCGAGTTCCTCAAAGTGGCAGAGGTAACGTCCGTTTGTCCCGCTGCGCCTGTTTCCACAGAGGAAACAGATAAGGCGAGAATATCTGTCTGGAGCGAATCTCGACGGTCTCCTCTCCTATAAGCATTACCTCCAGGCTCTTTTATCAGCAACTCCTGTTTCTCTGAAGAATTTAAGGTGCAGAGACGATAATCCTCTTTCACCTGTTGAGATTTGCTCCAGACTTCTGTTACCTTTGGGATCTGATATGCGGTTGGTATTTCCAAACCTAAAACTGACCGTAGATCAGTGTCCAGGGGCTTTCTTCTCATTAATCTTTTTTTTTTGCCTTTAGATTTTCTCCTGTTTCTGTCCTTCTCTTGCCCTGACCTGGGGAAGGGGTTACTCCAAAACAGTGATTAATGGCTGAGTCTTAGCCTATCAGAGAGCCACTCATATAGAGCTTCCAGTTGAGGGACCCCTCGCGTGCTGCCTGTTCACATGCCTGCACTGCATGCCCAAGCAAGCTCTTTTTCTATCACAATCTCTGTCTCCTCTTATTTTATTTCCTTCTTTTCTTAAAAACAACAACAGCATATTTTTCTTTATAATGCCTGTTATCCAATTAACAGTTGCAGTCATCGCTAGGCCTCACAGTGGATATAAACAGTTTGATCCTCTGTAGACTGCGTAGCATCCGTCTTCAAAGGCTTTCTCTCTGCTTGGTTTCGATCCCATTTGGAAGAAGGTTTGGGGTGCAGCCGCTCGATCCAAAAAAAAAACAACAACAACAACAACAACAACAAAAACAGACTAACGTTGACTTTAAGGACCCATTCATTTTACCTGTCTAACAAAATGTGTGTTTGTTTGTGTGTCATCTGTGTCCCTCCCCCGTCCTCCTGTTCAAAGTCAACATTAGTTGAGTGTCTTCCTTTTGGATGTTTCTTACCTCGCAGTCATGTGACCTGTTGTCTGCCCTCTCTGCCCTGCCTGTTCAATCAGTCGGTGTGCTCAGCATTCATTTCAAACCAGTCTCCAGACCTCAGTGTGTGTGTGCGTGTGCGTGTTCTTATAAGTGTGCGTGTGTACATCTACTGTGTATATATAGGTGTTTGTATGCGTGTGCATGCGCCCTCCTCCCCTCCTCCTCTGTTGTCTTTTATTTGTTTTCCTTTCCAGCCACTGCATGAAGTAATGAATGCTTGGGTTTGATTCTTCTTTCTCCCTCCTCCTCCTCCTCTTCCTCCTTCACACGCCTCTTCCCTTTTCTTTTACTCTGTTGGGTTTTTTGGTTTATTCCTTGTTTTATTATTACATTTGGTTTATTTTTTATTTTGCCTCCCTCCTTCCTCCCCTACCCCTCCCTCCTTTTTTGTGACACAGCGAGTTGGGATAGATCAGGGCGACAGCCCCGATCTCACACAGGTCAGTCTACATCTCATCTCAATCAGTCAATCAACCAGTCAGTCAACCAGTACTTAAATCCGTCAAGTCAATCCCATAATGCTTCATTCTTAACGCTCCCGTTCCCTACTCACCCTACAGACCTGCCCACACTGCAGCTGCCCCGTCCTCCTCCTCTCTTCTTCACTCCCCTTAACTCCTTCGCCTTTTCTCCCTTTTCTCTCTGAGCCTAGAATAGAGAGGAAACAATAAATGAAGACCTGTAAATAGCCTTGAAGCACTTTTTTTCACAATTTCTAAGCATTAGTGCAGGATTTTCATTGTTTTTCTTATCTGACTCACTGTAGAACAAATTTTACTCTGAGGTAAGATTTCGAAAGCAGCATTTAAGTGGCTGAATAACAAAAAGTTTGTAGTCGCTTTTTGCAGATTTATATTTTAGATGTCCATAACCGGGGCTTAGCATCTGTCTGATTTTTTCCGGCAGTCTTTCTGGCATTTTCACAGTGTAAATATCAAGGCTTGTCTCTTCATTCAAAGTCCTCTACAAATAAGTCAGCACAGCTTTATGAAATAGGTTTCTGCCCATATAAGCAGTGTTCAAATCATTTTCCTGAAAAAGATTATGTCCCTTTGCATTAGCTGTGGGGAGAGCAGCGAATGGTTTTTATTAAGTAGGTTTCTGCAAATATGACTTGGATAGGTGTACATAATGCCATCATAAGTACTGCATATCATGCTAAAGGCCCCAAATGCAACTTATCCTTTTCAGTGGACGCATAATTGGATTTTTAATGTGACAAATCAGGTAACGAACTGAAAAGGGCTGACTTTTTTAAAATGAATGCCATGTTTGTAGTGCTTATGAAGACCTTATATGCCCTTATTCAACAACATAGTGAGCCATGCCTATACTGAGCTGTAGATATGTGTCTGTTTTACTTTTAAACTTTTAGCATATTCTAGATTTCTCTGAAGAAGGATATCCAGAATTCGCATTTTACTCTCTTTCCCCCTTAAAATAAGTATATGAGAAATCTTTTCTTTGCTTGTTGTGTTTGCATTGTGTTCTCTGATGCTGAAATGTAAGGCTCTAGATGAAAGCCATGGTATCACATGTGGTCCAAACGAACCCATCCATCCTTTTTATTTTCCAATAAGAAGTGCTGGCCAGCTGCTCAATGTGCATACCTGGTTTTTCACCAGACGTTTACATTTCACTGAGTTAACGTCTTTGGCTTCCAGTGGGATAAAATCTTGGTACTTAGCTCTTTTATTTAGCTGCTGCCTGATTTCCAAATGAAATCAAACGACCAATCCTTTAATTTGACTTGGAACCTAACGTGGAATCCATGAGTTAACTCTTAATTTTGGGACTGTGATTTTCTTTTTGTGTATTTGTGTGTAAGTGTGTGTGTTTATGAGAGCGTTTGTGCACTGCTGGCCTCTGCATGGGCTCATTAGACGGTTCAGAGATGTGTTTATTGTGTTTCTACTACAGTGGAGCCCTGCAGCGACGATGCTCTGCTCTGTCCTGAACTGTCAGTCCCGCTGTGGACTCGCTTGCATGATCCTAGGCTGATGTGTGCATGCTGGTCAACCAAACCTGATGAAACCAAACGCAAATAAATAAATAAAATAGATAAATAAATAACACTGTCGTAGAGTAAATAATGAATCTGAGGATGATGTCTTAATTTTGCTGCTGCTTTGTGTGTGTGCGAATGTGAGCGAGTGACATAAAATGAGGAGGTGAGGAGATTGGCGTGAGAGAAAGCAGTGTGTCCCATTTCGTCCACTTGGCTGTTGTTCTAATGTTATCCCACCGACCCCACACCCCCCCGATTTGCCCCCCTCCTTAGGCTCCCAGCTCTCTCCTGGAGGCTCTGGAGCAGCATCTAGCCTCTCTGGAGGGCAGGAAGCTGAAGGACCTCTCCACCGCCAGCAGGTACGATCAGATCACAGAGAAGTTACTCAGATCTGATGCACTACTTACTTAATACTACTATTACCACAACTGCTGTTCCTACTGCTGCTACATGGACTGCTGCCACTTGTGCTACTGTTACACCACTAATACTACTTAAATTACAAAACAAATTGAACAAAAACACTAAGAGGCTACAGCCTTGTGAGCAGCTCTATGAGGCTGTATTAAGACAGAGTGGTGCTTTCAGTTAATTGCTAATGGCAGCATGCTAACACAGCCACACTGACATGCTGGTGTTTAGCAGGTAATGTTTTAAAATTAGTGTAGTGTGTTATCATGATAACATTTGCTAATTAGCAAAAATATGTAGTACAACTGAGGTTGGCAGGGGTGACATTAGTTTTTCTAGTGTTTTGGTCATAAAATATCAGCAAAGTTGCTATAAAAATTGTAGGAATTCATCCAGCGGGGAACATGAACATCTGTACCAAATTTCACTCAAAACTACAAATAGCAACCTCATGGTGGCCCTGAGGAAAAGTCAGTGATCACCATGATAATTAGGATTCATCCTCGGGGGACCATCTATAAAACTGAATCCATCCAATAGTTGCGGAGTTATTTCACTTTGCACCAAATTAATAGATGACAGACTGACACACACATCCAAAGAGCGTAGCTAAAAGTTATGGCATGGATTCTGCTGCTTTATTAGGTAGTGGTACTTCTACTACTTCTACTACTATACTGTAAGTCCTACTACTGCTTGAAAATGTTTTACACATGCCAGCCCACTTTTCTTAAATATTTCAACAACTATTGCATTGCATTGCATTGAAGTTTTACACTGACAGTTGTGGTCCCCAGAGGCCGAATCCTGACAACTGTCATGATCCTCAGACCTTTCATGTTGTGCATCACCTGATCAAACTCTACGTTTGTCTGACACTTTTCTTTACTATGAGCCTCACAGCTTCACAGAGCTGCGAGCGTGCCTGTCGATTCTTACTCTTGTTAAAGTCTTGTTAAAAGTTAAAGTTCGGAAACACTATAAAGTGCAACTCAGTAAAAGAGAGAAACAACAAACACAACAAAGCAGAATAGTGACTGTGTAAATTCTGCAGGCTTTGTAAAAATATGTTTCGGTGTGTGTGTGCCTCACCTTTAGATCCAGCACCTTGTCCAGTGCAGTGTCCTCTCTCTCCAGCGCTGGGATCTCTCTCAGCCGTATGGACGACAAGACAGACGACAACAGACTGCAGCAACACAAGGCGAGACATGCAAGAGGATTCTAAACTCACATACACATATAGGTTTAGACAGCTAATACTAAACATCAACAACACTGCACTGAATGAAACCACAGTATTATCACTGCCAATGCACGCACCTTTTCACAAAATGACTGCTTTTGGCTTTTGTGTGAGAAAAGCACACTGGAATCACTTTAGCTGGTGTGAACTGTGAACAAAACTGTACGTCAAGTCTTTTTGTCCTCCGCACTGTTGAACGGACAGTTCGACAGTGTTGAAGTGCATTAATCCTGCAATACAGTGAAATACACCGTTTCTGGCTGCTGGCCCATAGCGGACAGAGATGCACAGAGAATGAAAATGAAGTCCCAGTCTCAAGACCCTCTGCAGTGGAATTTCCATTTAAATAAAGAAGCATCCAGGACAAATCAAAAACACAGGGAACAAAAATGACAAATGATTTTCCAGAGGAGGTTAAAGACTATTCGTGTGTACTGCAGGGCTCTTTATAAACCATGGAAATGTCCTATTGTACTGTTACTGTGTCTCATGCAGGAGGACGGTCATAAAGTGATCGACATTCAGACACCAAATGCGTCACCCAGCACCCAGTCAGTGGGCAGTGCCAACAGCAGCGGAGGGGCCCCAGATCTCTTCTCCAACTCACCCATCGTACCCGTCAACAACCAGTGAGTCCGACAAGTATAGTCTCACACACACACATGCAGTGTATGATCTTCTGTATACTGCAGAAATACTCTTCTGAGCCGTAATATTTTTATTGTTTTCTACCATCTACTATCCTTTAATCGAGCAGGCCTATTCCCTTGCTGTCTTCCTAAGTTAGATTTTGAAAATGGTGTTTTGTGGTTACATAAAACTGATCCATTTTCCTTCCTGCAGTGTGCCAAACCTGACCAGTGAGCTGTTCACCCTGCAGCCTAACTTCACCCCCATCCAGACCACACACACTGTGCCCAACAATAACAATGCCTGGGGAGGTAGGCCCGCACACACGACCGAACGCACACACAATCATACAAACATGCAGCGTGCAAATACATGCCCACTCACGCGCACACCGCTCGCAGCGGGATAAGCTGTGACAGTGATGCCCAGTTGCTTCATGCTCTTGACTCATTTTCCCTCTTTTCTCCTTTCATGTTACCATGGTAACCTTTGGATGTCAGGTGACCTGCTAAAGCCCGCCCCACCCACTCAAATTCACAGCCCTGGAGCCCCATTGCACTCTGGGAAAATGCTGCCCAACGATTTGGACTCTTCATTAGCCAACCTCGTTGGCAGTGAGTGCGCCGCATCTCTCTCCAAATATTCAGTCATTGCTTCCAGTTTTCCCGTCTTTGCTGTTCTTCCTCTCTCGCCGTGTTGCTTCCTGTCAGCTGATGTTTCGTTTCTTTTTTTTCCCTCTCGCAGACCTGCAGTTTGGTGGGACGCCAGCTAAAAAGTGAGTGGCTTTTTCATGACGTCTAAACTTAGCCACGAGCAAATGACTCAGCTGCCCATCCAGTTTTATCACCGTTCACACTCTGTTATGACTCATTATTCCTCTTCTGTTTTTTGCATAATCGCTGCATCTGTAACAAATCCTGTATGTGTGTGTGCATCAGGCCGGAGCTCCAGTGGAGTCAGCTGGTAGAGAAGAAGCCAACAGGAGGAAGTGGTTGGCAGTCAAAGACCATGTGCACCAGCACCAACTGGACTCACACCACCCATCCCATGGCCCCTGCACCCATGCCCGTCCCTCAGATGGTAATTTATAAGCCACACTCGCACTGTGTTTTTTAATGCTATGCATGGTCACACACTTACTGTAAAGCTGCCACGCACTCAGAGTCCACTCAGAGAGGTGTTTTCACTTATGTTTCCTGGTGAGACCTGCGCAACATAGAATGGGCACATGCAGTTAGTCATGTGCGGGACAATTAAAAACCGGACCAGCACAGAGCTGCTTTGTGCCTGCTGGGTGTGACTTTTACTCCAGTTGGATACACAAACAAAAAACTGCTCTGTGCAGCAAGTGAAATACTACTTGTACTAATGGCAGTGTAAACAACACAGACTAAAGCAGCGCAGAGTTCACACGACTTGTTGTGGTGGAATCCAAATAGAAAAGCTACTGTCACGTCTCTGCCATGACAGTTCTAAACGCACCTGTCATCTCTGTATTGCTGTTAAGTAGAACACACCAGGCACGAGTTTTGTGGCAGCTACAAAACAATGATAGGAAAATTAAAAATAAACTCAAGCTGACATTAAGGTCTTTATATTATAGAGGATCTGGACACCTCTCGCAGAAGTGTTGTATTGGATATTAATCTGGGGCCATCCATCAGTTAGTTTCTCTTAATGATACGATATCTCATCCTGGACTGAAATTCATCACATATACCTGTTGGCCAGCTCTAACTTTTTCTGCTGCAGTCGGGGCTTTTGAAGGAGCTCCCAAATGTGCCTCCGTCCTTTGTGCTCCACTCTAATTATCGCCACGTCTCTTCCATTCAGTCTGGTTTCATCTTTTCATTTTCGACTGATTGACCTCTCAACTCAAAGCGCTCATTTATTCAGCAAATGGCTCGGAAAGCCAGTGGCACGGCTTGAATAGAAAGTAGATGCGAATGGAACATGAGGAATGGGCAGAGGTCGGGTTTATCTCCTCTGCATGAGCACGGCTTTTATTGTTATAACTCTCTTTTTTTGTAACTCTCCACAGAATGGGATGATCTATACTGGCTATGTAAGTACCTTTCTTCACTTCTCGTCCCCATCAATCCTCTTTTTGCATCTGATTTCATCCTGACATCCTCCTAAAGCCCCTCAGCTTTGCTTAAAAAATCTATGCTTGTGGCACTTTTACTATTAGGCTGTTTGTATTGTACATGAATTAGCAGAGGAAAAGAGAGTTATTTTGCTTATTGTGCTGCCTTGGCATTGTTGTTCCATCCCTTGTGGTTATTACAGGCTGCCAATCTGCTACCTCAGTTCATCTTTGTTAAATCTTGCACCTCTTTCTGTTGCTAGGGATTAGGTGTCCTACATGCAAACGAATGCAAATATTAAAGACAGTCAGAGCATTTCTGTCTTTGTTTGCGGGGCATCTTTGACATGACGCTGACAGTATCAGGATGTTTGCAATCAACTTTTAAGTCAAGCTTAAGATTAGCTCAGCCATAAGATGGTCTATTGCGTTCCTGTTTTTCTGCAGGCTCCAGCACCAGTGGCTTTTCCTATGACGACACCCCAAGTGCCTGTGTATGGAATGGTAAACAACAGTCTGATCTCAGTCATGCATTCAGAAAGCTTTCACTCTGCTGGGATTAATCTATTTTTTTTCTCTCCCTCTACATCATCCTGTTTGCTCCCCACCTTCTCCCTCCACCTGCCCTGTGACCAGCTCCCTCCTCAGATGAGTCATCAGATGGGGGGCGTTCCCATGATGCCCCCGCAGCCTGTCATGTACAACCAGCCTGTCCTGAGACCCACCAACCCCTTTGGGCATATCCCGGGGACTCAGGTAACACACCCTACATCCCTAACCCTAACCTTAACCAAAAACCTAACCTTATCCTAACCTTAACCCATAAGAACCCAGACCCATTTCTCCTTCGAGGAAAATTATGGGGGACATAAAAAAGACTAAATAGACCACATAGAACACATTTCTGACATTTTTGTCAAAACAGCGCCCCCCCAGTGTCAAAGATCTGTAATGTTACACATATGTCACATTAGGTTTTCCGTGACAATTTTAAGGTTAAAGGCCCGATGTGACATATATGTCACAACGATATTTATCTGATTTGTTTTATATCAGTTTGTTCAAGAAACGTGTTCACAACAGGTTAAATGTAATAAAGGACATGTTACGTAAGCATTAGAATTCTTAAATGGATTGAATCTTACCTTTAGCAACAAAAAACAAGCTTTTAAATTTAGCTAGTTCAGTCACATGTGTTAACCTGGCACACAGACATCTTGGAAATGTTGTTATGGGAACACAAAATCACATGACCTGTCACATGACCAATCAGGATGTTCAGTATGTGTCACTTAGGGACTTTATGAGTTAAAGCCAAGGATAAAGCCGTATGAGGAACTTTCCAGGACATTTAAAGGACTTGTGACACCTGTGTCACTGTGGGTTCTTTTGGGTTAAACCAAGTCTTCACCCTAAAATTTAATGACACACATTGTGGGAACTTGCCTTTCGTCCCAACAAGTAAGGCGAGTCCCAACAATGTGACTATGTAAACAGATTTATCCTCATTCAACATACTTTGAGGCTACAGCCAGCAGCCGGTTTGCCTACTTTAGCATAAAGACTGGAAACAGGGGAACACCAGAGTTCGCTCTGTCCAAAGATTAAAACAAACATGCCTACCAGCACCTTTAAAAACTCAAAGTAACCCTCACACATGCCCGCATAAAAAAAAAAAAAAAAACTACAACCAGTTCCTAGTAGGCAGTTTTTTTGGGTAACTGTTATGCTAAGCTAACTATATTTATTCTAGACATTACAGTTGTATCAATCTTGTAACTCGTCACACAGTGAAATAGTAATTTTAGTTCAATCTTAATTTATTTGACGATATGAGCCACAGAAACTTTCGTTTTACCGTCACAAACTCGTGCTGCTCCACAGCGTCCGCAGGCCTGAAGCTTTTCTTGTAACTCCAGCTATCTCTCAGGAAATCAGTTTACTTCCCAATAAATGTAGACATGTTTCAAGAGGCAATAAAGGAGCCATGAGAGGAAACAATCCAACTGAAACTCGACTGGACACTGAGCCTCTCTTAGTTTTATGTCTTGGAAAGAGTTGCTTAAAGGGAAGTAGTAGCTATTGGAGCTATAGCTATATATCTGCCAAGTGTAGGAAAATGGTAACTGAAGCAGAAGTAGGTAAGGCACATAGAAAACAACTGGAGAATGTGTTGGAAATACATATATATTGTAAAACAGCTTCAGAAATGTATGTGCGCTTCACGTCTTCTGAAATAACTGATCCACTCTTTCATGGCTATTCTTAACAATCGGTAAGTAGCATTCAAACTGTGAACCCTGTAAGAAGTTGTCAGATAATTTTAAAATTGACCAACAAGTGGGAAAAAACATGTTTTTCACAGTGAGGCTGCAGCTAGAAGACTATCAGGAGAACAAACAAGTATATTTCGACCAATTATTCAAAACATAACAGCGTAATCTAACTGCTTACCAAGCACTCACGCTTACTGAGAAGCTGTTTTCCTGGCACTGCGGCAGGTAATATGCTCGTCAATAGATGCCTGAACACTTGATGAGGTGTTTTGTTGAACTAAATTACTCTCCATTCTCTCCCCCCTCGTATTCTCTGCAGATGCACTTCATGTAGGGGTGATGTTGTAACCATGGCAGCAAAGCCGAGAGAGAGAAGGCGAGAGGAAAGAGATGGAGAGAAAGAGTCGAAGAAAACAAATCCAGAACCAAATCCAGCGCCGGAGGAAGAAAGAAGACGACAGAGAGGAAAAAGGGAGGGGAGAGGAAGAAGGAGAGAGGACCAGAGGGACGGATAAAAGAAGAAATGCTGATGTCTGTTACCATGTCGCCTGACCCTCTAATCTCCTCTCCTCTCCATGTGGCTACTGATCTCTCTGTCTTTGAATCTATTATGCCGGGGCACCAGAGGCTCCGCATCAATCCCACTCATCCTGTTTGATTTGCCAATTCAAACGGCGATTACGACCTGTGATGATGCTACGACAGCTGACAGCTCTATGGAAGTGCACAAGCTCTATTGCCACTTCCTGACCTCCTCATCTCGATAATTTCCTGTATAAAAAGAAAACTTCCCTCGCCATCCCACAGCTGAAACAACCCCGGAGCGCACGCGTTCTCTTTCTCTGATTGGATTGTTTGCTGGCACTTTACTCAATGTGAACTTTGCCAAGGGTGTATGTCTGTGTAGGTGATTTTAGCATCTTGTTCAGCTTGGTTCTCCCGTTGCGTGTCATCCATCACCTGATGTCAGATGTAATTGATTTGAATGCGTGTCCCTTTTTCTACATTTCAATGTGCTGCATCGACATTACCGTTTGAGTCTATTTATGAGCTCCATTTGTTCTTAATTGCCAACTTCACATCAAGAATCCGGCGTGGAACGATAATTTCTGTGGGCACGCTTGGGTGGGGGTGTGTGTGTGTGTGTGTGTGTGTGGATGGATGTGGCTGTGTAGGGTATGTACTGTATGTGTTTCTCTTTTGGTACCTGATGTCATTGCTGTGTTGCCAGGTACCAATGTGTTACTGCACTGGAACTAACTGATGAAAGCACTGAGCCAGACCCAGGCATCGCATTTGGATGTAAACCTCTTACACTAACTTTGCTACTTGGGGACGTGCTGTACACACTGTGTATTTTGTTCTTGTTTTTCTCCTCTACAGCTGTGCAATATCATGCAACCTCGTCACTGTCGTTTCCACCTATCTGTAGGCTGTTTAGAAGCTGTTTCGTTGTGCTTCTTGTGTGCACACGTCAGGTTTCTGTACCAAATTTTTCTTTCTGTTCGTTTTTTAACCTGTTCTGTTATACCCGTACTGCTCTAAAAGTAGTGAAAATGCACTCAGAGCCAGATAGAGAGGTGACTGGATACTAGTAAGGAGGCGATTCTCAGTCTGGCCAATCAGAAATGGTCCAGCTCCCAAACTGTATGATGTTCTCCCTGTCCTGAGCGTTCATCCTGTCTAAAATGAGTCTCCTGTGAAGTCCTTTACAGTCCAGAGAAAACTGGATAAGCGTAATTACACACAGCATATGTCTCACCACCACTTGGAGGAATTAAAGGCATTGCTAACACAGACAGGGGGTTTGTTAATGTAGTGTTAACATTTATGGGCAGGACAGCTAAAGGTCAGTCGGGGGAGTTAAATGAGGACCAGACCGTCGGAAAGCAACCGAGGGTAATGTCTGTCGATCACGACCCGAGTAATGCCTGCAGTGACGACATACAGATTAATTCAGACAGCCAGAGACGGGAGGCTTTAATGAGACGTTAAATGTTAATGTGGCTTTTCTGGCGGATCCAAGGTCAAGTCAGACCCACAGACAGACGATATATATATGTATATATAAATATATATACATATATATATCCACATATAGCACAAACCTTCGAAGAGGGGACAATGCTCTGCTGCACAAAAACCTAAAACCATTGCTGGGATGTACAGTTGAAAGGGGCAATAATCGATTAGGGATGAAGTCGTTTTCTATTGATTGTGTCTGTTCTATGTACATGTGCTGTATGTGTGTTCGTGTGCACATGCCTTCCCATAGAGATAAACAGGGTCATGTTCCTCGGTTAGAGATGAAAGGTCTCTCGTGAGCTGATAGCGTGTACTAACTTAGCAATGAGTGTTATTGTGACCGTGTCTCAGTCTGTACAAGCCAACATCAAATTGAGGTGGCTCAAGGATCACTCATCTGCTGAAAAATGCAAAAAGGAAGAAAATATAAAAGGGCCCCAAAGTCATCGGACCCGGAATCTCAAAGCGAATCTTGAGGCAAACCTCTCCAGACAGCTGGAGCTGCACACGCTGTTGATTCCGAGCAAACTCGTCAGAAAATTGGTGGCGTACGGCCGTGATTCACCCTTGAACTGTAACTGCTGACAACGCAAAAACCAATCTCCCTGCAGCTACGACTCTTCTACCAGCAGAGCGAGACTTCAGTGTTAGACATCGTCACCAAGCAGGCAGATATTCTCTGACGTTTCCAAATAAGAGGCCAGCTGACATTTGGATATCTCCTGTGGAAAGTTTGGCATTTCACTCTCCTCCATTACTCGTCGTTCCAGTGGTTTGTCTTTCTCCGTCAGCTGAATGCTCTCTTCATTGTGCACTTCACTCCCACGACGCAGCTCGATCCACCCTGGGCCAACCTCTGACTGTTAGTGTCCTCTGTATATAGGTAATGCCGTTCATGTGTTTTTAGACGTGCTCTCTCTGTAAAGTGATTGAAGCCCCATTGGATGACGTACTGTACGTGGGACAATTTATTGCTGTATCTGTGTTTGAATGGTTGTATTTTGAAGGTGTCATCATCCAGGGATGGGTGGGTGGGCGGGTTTGATGTTTGTGATGTTTGTGTCCATCTCGAGGAGGAAAGGGGAGGGGTTGGGGTGGGTCAAGGGTAAACTATCACAACTGGTCTATACCAAGAGTGTCTTCATCGAGGAAGTGGACAGGACAGGGTCTGTCCTCTTCGAAACAGGAACATTTTTTTGCACCAAAGTCATCATCAAAGCGCAGCTTCTTCTTATTCAAGGTCACTACGGATGGATGATATCAGAACTCAAAAGGATTTTTTGTTCTTTTCTTTTTAGAGACAAAGAAACTGTCTTTTTTTTGCATGATTAAGTGTCGTCTTTTTATTGGCTTGTGTGCCCGGTAAAAGCATGACCATTGTGTGAACTCTCACTTACCGGTGTGTTTGGAAAATGTTAAGGAAATTTCTCCATGAGATTTTTTTACTTACCTCTCGACATGAACGTTCATTGACATTCATAATCAACTGTTTTACAATGTAGGGTCTGTAACTGTTTGAAGGCTGCCTCGCATGCAGAAATGCAACTTGCAAGTAACCCATCAAACTTCAAACCCAGTTACCATAACTGCATCTTTGTAAAACACCATGGATGTCAATGCCAGTTATCACCTAGCTAGCTAGACATTGCAGTCTTGTAAAATCGCTCTTTATTAAAGCGTTGCTATTTTCAATACGTGTGTTTGAATGCTTGCTCCTTTTTCATACTATGCCAGCAGCATAATGGGAGGTTGTGATTGAAAGTCAAAGTACTGTAATATGTGTTTGGTCTGGTCCATATTGTGTCGTGTTTTTAACGTGTTTGCCCAGTCTTGTCCTGTCTGTTGCCATCAACTGGACGTATTCTTTGCCAGTCATCCTCTAAAGCACGGACTGGTTTCCTGAAACCAGGCTTGGAAGAAGCTTCAGCTTCATTTTTAGACAATTTTGGCAAGCCAGGCCCTGGATAAGGGGTTTTGAGAGTAAAAACTCTGCTTAAAGTGGGTTAAATTTACAACTAAATTTGATATCTCCATGTCAGTCATGTTTCTGCACTTTTTCTTTGTAGCACATAGTCTAAATATCAAGAATACACCTGTCCTTAATTATCTCCTTCCCTGCTAAATCAATATAAGGAAAAGAGCATGAGTATCTCATAATTAGTTTGAGGAAAAACTGATTCAACAGGTGAGTTTGTTAGAAAGTTTGTTCCTCTTACATTGAGTTCATTCTGCCTTTCCATACAAGTATATCAGCTGAAAATGGAATCTACATAAAGTCAGTGTGCACAATACTTCTCTCTGCACTCTAACTTTTAAAAGGTGGTGAACTTTAGATGTAGTTACAGCAAGAGGTTGCTTGACTCTTGTATTTGCCATGATTGAAGACTCCCAAGACTATTATCTACTGTCTCAAGTGTGCACAGAAGCTCAGCAAGGATCCAAAATAGACTTTCTCATTCGTCACTGAAGCTACTTCACGGACTAATCTGGCAGCTGGAAACCAGGCTTGTTACCAGGGCAGAAACTGCATTTCTATGTCGTTATGCCAGTGAAAGGTGCATGATGTCTATGCAGTTTCACGCTCCACTCTTCGTCCATTTACGTACATAGGCCTACTCATCATATTACCTCAGTATACCATCAGTATTGTGTATACTGCATTCACTGCACTCATTCAGTACTCTCGTGTCCATCTGTAAACTGTTCATCGTTGTTGAGGGCATGAAACTCAGCAGTGTCCTTGAAAAAGTCTCGTTAGCAGGGAGTGAGGTTCCATACCTTCAATTTCTTCTCATTTTCTTTTTTTGTATATCAAAGTGATTGAATTATCAACAGGTTTGGATTGTTATCAGATTATTGGTTTTTATTTGAAAAGCATAGATTGATGTTTTTGGAAGAAAATGGAATAAAACGTCATCTGATGCTAAGCTCTTAGTTATTTGGTCACTCCTCCACAAACACTTATTCAAATACTGACACAGAGAAGCTTTGGTCCGGTTGAAATTTATTTATTGATAATTAAACATTTCAAAGAACATAGGACAAAATGTAATTTAAAACAAAATGATAATATTTGTGTTCATTGTCATTCATACAAGTTGAATGTGGCATCAAAAATCGTTGTTTTGAGGGGAGAGGGGGGAGTCGAGCGTTGAACCAGCAACCGATCCTGAGCCAGGTTATTCAACTCTGAAATGAAGGGCCTACCGATGTGCTCTTAAGCAAGGCACTTAACCCCGAAGTGGCCCCAGGGGCGCATTTACAAAAACTAAGTCGACCCATCCGAACTACATGTCCCACGTCCAGCTCTGGCTGTGATTGCCTGGTACTCTTGAATGACGGGCTGTTAGATACGGGATGTACTAACAACATGAGCGCTTCAGAAAGGATTCAGATTTAGACTAAAAGACGTGTCCTCCAAATCTTGTGTGTGTGTGTGTGTGTGTGCGTGTGTGTGTGTGTGTGTGTGAGTGTATGTGTGAGTGGTATGTTGGGAGCAGGAATGTATGAGCAGAGAATGCTTGGGGGAAAATGTAGGGATATGATCAGGAAAATCAAAAGCAGGAAAAAGAAAAGGTAATCTCCCCATTATAAAAGGATGAGGGATCCATTTCCAAAAATCTGAAGAAAAATCCCCAGGGACAGGTAAGGAAGTATGGACACAGGTGTATCTGTATGTGTGTGTTTGTGAGTGTGTACGCGTGTTTCGGGGAGGGGCAGGAGTGTGTGGTCTGAGTGTTTACCTTAGTGAGGGGACACCCCATCGTCCACAGCATTTTCAGGCCTAACGCTGCTGTTTTCCCCATCCCACGCTACAGCTGCGTGTGGCGTACGTCCAGGGCAAGGGCTCAGTTTGGCTCCCTCCCACTCTAGCTGCAATAATCAGCAAGAGGAAGAAGGTGGCTGGAGCAGCAGCAACAACAAGGCATGCAACTAACAGTTCACATGGAGAAGGTGGAATAATGTGGAAATTTAGAGAGGCTATGTGTCACTTAAACCTAACAAAGCACTACCAACTGAGGTGGCGAATAAGAAATATGATGAGTAACTAGTGTGTGGTACAATCACGAACGGAACAGCTGCTGTAAGTCATAAAATACATGTAGGATCAGGTGTGCGTTCGAATCATTTGCACGTTTAAGTCTGCTTTACGTGAATAATGCAAAGCACCCAGTCAAAGATCTAGAGAGAAGGGTGGGGTTGTCTAGGTTTGGTATGAATGCAGAGAAAGCCAGTAATCCTGTGTCAAAATGAGGTGTGTGGTGAGATCAGAAGAGGGAAAAGGAAAAGGTCATCGGCCCTTCTCACTGCTGCTCGGGAAAAATCAGCGGCCTTTGCTAAATCCAAAACAACCTTCATGTTCACCCGTAGCACTGAGACTGTCACCTCGTATCCAGTCAGTCAGCAACCCTACGCTCCAGCAACTCGCCACACTGCACTGCATTTAGAAAAAAAAATACACATGTACCTGCTCTCAGCTCAGACTGCGAATGCGTTCTCTTTCACTTCAAATCGTATGCAATGTTGAATTCACACACCCACCACTCACTACAAGCATGACCGCAATCCTTTCCAGACACTGCCACACAAACAGGTTACCTCGTTTTCTTTTCTAACATGCTGGTATAACAACTCAACTGTCCTACTTCATCTGGTCTATTCACTATTTTTTAGGAAGAAATACAATCACTTCATCTGAATATTAACAGTCAGTGTTCTTACCGTTCAACCAAATGTTGGTCGGCATTACTTTATCAGCTTAAAATAAGGTTTTAAGTATTTACACAATACCAAGCAGTACATTTTCTGGTATGAAAACTAGCTCAACTTTCCCTCTAAATCACCAATGGTTTTCAATGCGAGGAGAGGCATGACAGCAGCTGACGGGGGTGGAACCAAAGCTAATGATAATAAATGTCAAAAACCAATTTGAAAATTAAATATCTCTTATTACTCTGATTAACATCATTGGCCAAACAATGCTTGCAGACATTCCTCTGGCTTTTAACATCAAATATATACAAAAAAAGCAAAATTCCTGTCTCATAGCATATATCAAAAACGTGGGTTCGACTGGGGATTGCCTAAAATAAGAGAAAGATGTTCACTTTTCTTTTCACACAGGAAGCTCTGATAGCAATTCAACACAAAAATGAAGTAGAAAGTAAGAAAGAAATGGGAATTACTTCTGTTCTACTGTTTTAGAGGCAAAGATCAGACTTTATCCCAAAAACTCTGACAGGACGTATTTAACTCCTGAGACTTGTTTGTTCAACCTTGACTTGTTTATGTAAACCCCCGAAACACACAGAGAGCCTGGGCTAAGCAAGAAAACACAAGAAAGGTAAATCATAGCAAACTGCTCCAAAACAACATCCAAGTCATATTACTTCGATTTACATTGCTGAAAACATCTGCACTGTTTTTTTATGGTTAGGTTATCTCTCCTGCCTCTGCAACTTCAAGAACGCATAAGCATAGACTGGCAATATCCTTTATAAACTAAGCAAACTCCAAATTTAACAGGAAGGCCTGTGCGGATTACAAATTTACTCTGTAGTCACTCTTCACACCCCAAATACTAGTTAGTTAATGAGGGTGCAACATAGTCTTAGTGACATACTTAACCTTCAATTTCAAGGAGTCTATTGGTGACCTTTGCCATATCAAAAATTTCTATGATCCAAAATTAAGAGGGGCAAACATATATAATCACTTTGATTGTGAATTGCTTAATCAGCTCAGTGAAACCAGCCTTAAACATATTCATAAGACCATCAGCATTGACATTCTCGATCTTCACAAAAAGGTTTTTCAGTAAAGGAAACAAAATCCTGGCTGATGCATCGCTCAAACCCAAATTCATTTCAGCTCTGCTTTCTCTTTGTGTCGACATGTTACCGATTACGCAGTTAAATGTCCGGACAGACTTGCTCTTACAGAAGGGTCACTGCAGCTGAATTCAAACCGAAGCCTGTTACATGCTCAACACAGGGTGCTCCTACGCCAACACCAGTGTGTGGGTTTGGATGTTTATCTTTAAATAGTTATCATGGATAAATGTGCTCACACAGACCTAAATCCGTATCACTGCAAGATGAGTTTTTAGAAGTAGATATAGGGCCAGAGTGCCAGATGGATGATTTTGTCTTTTTGGTTCAGCTCCACTTCGTCTACTTAAATGGAATATAACAGTTTTTATAATCTGAGTTTTTCCATTTTGTGCCCTGCCTGAAATGTACGATCATGCAGTTGATGACTTACTGTCATGACTTTTATTATGTGGTAAAAGTCCTTGATTCAGTCCAAACAAAGATTCATCTATGAGATTCTACCCTGGCCTCTGAGTCCAACTTTGTCCAAAGAAACGTTTCAGCTTCTTCAACATTCAACAAGGATCCAGCTGTGCCTCTATGACATCTACCAGAAACAGAAGCTGAATGACAATATTCCACTATTTGCTGTCCAACTACATTTCCTTCCCTACTTGTCCAAAGACCCTGTTAACTCATAATCATTCACTTAAGTCATCCACCATCAACTGACAGGCAAGCTAGTTAGAGACTAGGCTAAGATGGAGAAAAGCAGAGATGCTTCTGATTTATAGCACATTTGAATTACAACCTTGCTCCCTTGCTGATTTTCCTCTTTGAACTGTCCCTTATGTAAATACACATGCACACACGCACACGCACACACACACATATCTGCAGTGTGGAAGGAGTGTTAGGGGGTGGGACTATCGATAAGGGGGCTCTGGCGTGTGGTGAGGGTAATCATGGCGCTGGGGCATGGGTTGCCCGTGTGCGGGTGTCTGCTCATACGGTGTGGATGTGGAGTAGCTTCCCGCTGCTGCATAAGCTCCTGATGAATCATATGCTCCCGATGCCCCGTAGCCTCCAGATGCATCATAGCTTCCTGCCGAGGCATCGTAGTTCCCAGGTGCAGTGCCGTAGCCCCCCGATGAGGTGTCGTAACTTCCCGAAGTGTCATATGTTCCCGGCGGTGCGTAGGCTCCTGCTGCGGCATAGGTCGGGGGTGCCGAGTATGTCCCTGGGGGCGCGGGGGCTGTGGTGGAGGCCTGTGTTTGTGTGG
Source organism: Chaetodon trifasciatus (assembly GCA_037975065.1). NCBI lineage: Eukaryota > Metazoa > Chordata > Actinopteri > Chaetodontiformes > Chaetodontidae > Chaetodon > Chaetodon trifasciatus. The sequence continues at coordinate 975,358 of JBBMOE010000064.1, read as the reverse complement.
TGGCCGGGGGAGGTGGAGGGGGTGGCGGAGGGGGAGGGGGATTGGTGTAGGCATACTGAAGGTACTGATACTGTTGCTGGTATTGTTGATATTGTTGATATTGTTGCATTTGCTGGTAGTACTCTGTGTAAGACCTGGAGTGGAAACAAAGCAAATTCATCTAAACATCTAATCTCACATGAAGGAATGGACAAGAGGACATTTTTCCATTGTGTGTTTTAGTAAAGCACTCCGTAATCACTGACTGATCAGTGCTACGTAAACACACTTTCATTGTTATTATTGTTATTATACGTACAAGAGGAAGCATGCTTAAGATTGGTTTATACAGTACTTTTGCAATTTAAGCTACAGGTATGGTGTAGCTGTGTACCCTATGTCGTAGCCTTGGACCTCCATAGAAATGTTACTACATGCTGATGCGACTCAGACAACAACCACTTTAATTGGTCTGCTTGGTGGCATCGGATTTCCTCCTACAGATTTTCGGCTGCTCCTTCTTCTCGGCCATTTCAAAAATTGAGCTGAATGCGAGCTGAACAAATATGGACCGAGTAACCCTATTTTCAGTAAAAGTAACCGTTTTTCAACATCTATTAGCTCCATCTGCTCAGTTTCATTTGCCGTTGTTTGAATTACACGAAGAAATGCAACAGTGGCGTAAAAACCTCACCGCCAGCTAGTGTTTTGGTGGTGTAATTGCAGCGCAATGTAGCCACCACAGAACACAAGTATAAATGCTCACAATAGCGTACTTGCATAGGTTACAGCATAGGCTCTGTGAGCCTATATACATCTATAAATCAGCTTTAAAATGCTTGTTTTTCATTTGTTTCGCTATTATATTTATTCTATATTATATTTGTGTTATGTGTACCTAGCAACAGGATCTGACCCTTCAGGTGTGTTGGTGGCCGCTGAGGGCTCTTCCGGTGCTCCGGGTGGTGTTGGCAGGAGGGCGCGGCGTTTGGGTCGTATCTGAGCAAAGGAGCCTGGAACAGGGTCGGGGAGGAGAGGGGCTCGATTTCCTCTGATTGGGCTGCGGTCCCGCTCATTTTCTGAAGAGGATGCCTTTCTGCCAGCCTGCTGCTCTGCCAGAACCTGGAGTTGAAAATATGTCAGCAAACATACATTACAATAAGGTACAATGTAAACTTAAACATGGAGGAAAATGTTTTTTACTCAAATAAATGTTAAAAGACCTTCTGTCCCTCCTGAAAGAACTTGGCTCTTGCCGCCTCAAAAAGTGTTGTTGGATCTGGTCCGGCCAGTGGCTCGACTTCTTCAGGAATGGTGCTAGGTCCAGAATTGTGATTAGCAATATCTTGGTAAACCTGGTCAGCGACGGATCCATACACCTGGCTGGCAAGAGCACCATATATGACCCCATCTGCCCCTTTAGCGCTTGTAATGCCCTTCAGAGCAGCGTAGGTGGGGTCAAAGGATGTGGTGTTGTAGAATGAATTGTGGACACTTTGTTGAACCTGCAAAGAAAGATGAGTGACACAAGAAACATTTTGATTATACTCAAAGTTATCTGTTAAAAAATAAAACTCATGAAGTTTTGGTTGAAAACAAGTCAACAAACATACGCCTGTGGAAGTTCAGAAAATCATGAAATGTTTTTCCACAGCCGTTTCAATTTTCAAAGATCACAAGTTAGAGGTTTTCCAGGGTACTGGATGCCCTGCTAAAGAAATAACTCACTTGTATGGGTAGTCCAGCCGCGGCGGCTGCAGCTGCTGCGAGCACAGCTGCTTGACTCTGGTGATGTTCTAGCGATGGAGGTGGTCTCGGAAGAAGACCCTCCCTGCCACCTACAAGGAGAAGGGGGCAGAAAAGATGATGAGAACATGGACACGAGTTGCTTTCAACATTATATGTAAAACACCTGAAACCAAATGGATCCTTTATCCCCACCTCCTGTCACACCACCGCCGAGGTTGCCTGAATTTCCAGCTGTGAGAATCTGGTTGATCAAAGGTTGGGCTTTGGACAGCTCGACGGCCAACTGACGGCCTTTGTACATGGTCCCATTCAGTGCCTCAATAGCTGCCAGGGCCTCCTCCTTCCTCTCCATATGCACAAATGCATAGCCAACATTTGAGCATAATCTGGCTGTTGAGTATACACGAAGCAGGGAGATCAGTGTTAGCATGATTTCAAAATATAAACAAAGTAACCCTTATTTTCTTTGTCGCTTTTTGTTTAGTACTATTAACTTCAATGTCAACCAACTGTCTAAATGCTCCCTAGAAAACTTAAGAGCACTGTAACCTGACAAGATTATTGTTCATTTACACTGTATTTGTGCAAACCAGCTCATTACTATTCATCACAAAGCACTGCTTCTAATTGAAAATCTGACTGATATCTCTGTTGCTTCATCAGTATTGGTGATGGGCCTTCTAACTCACCTTTGACTTTATCACAGTCTAAAACTCTTCCGAAGGTTGAGAACAGTCCATGCAGGTCATCTGCTGAACATGTGGCGCTGAGGTTCCCCACAAACACTTTGGTGGAGTTGGGTGGGCGAGCACGTGACTCCTCGACCACCAGGGGCCTGCCTCTGTACTCTTTGCCATCAAGATGCCGGATGGCCCTGTGAGAATAGGAGGAAGAATTCTCTCTGTCATCATCACCATCAGACAGCAGACCCTAAAAGTAATACTAAACATTTTATAAAAGACAGTAAACTAATACTTGCTAATAGTAGCCAGATGTTTTAATATTTCATTAGAAATGTCACATCAATCTGTAAATAGACTTAAGAACCAAAGTTTCTAAGATGAAATCAGATTACAACACTGTTTTTTTGTCCAACAAAGCCTCTGAAGTTTTTCTTGTATCTCAAAGTTTTTAAGACACTGCAGCACTAAACTTAACAGGCTTGTCAGTTCTGTTAGGCAAACGTCAGACCTCTCTAATTCTGTTGTTTGGTCTTGGTTATTGGACCTTTGTCAATCAGAACTCTAGTTGCTGTTTAGTAGTGTAGGTTACACCAAGTACACCAATAAGGTAAATTTTTTTTTTCTTTCCTTATATTCACAATACCATTGTTATATTCTGAAACATATACATCTTTCTGCACATTTTTTCTTAATGATTACTATTATGTAATTTGTTCAGAATATTATCATATTGAAACACGTATGTACCTTTCTGTACAGTGTGCTCATAACTTATGGCACAGAAACTGGTGCCCAGCACTTTCTTCTATCATTGAGCCATCACTTGTAATCTACACCTGCCTGTGCTCTACAGGATTTTTATCTCCTTTTTTTACTTTATTTCATACTACACATATATTTTGCTCTGCATAGATAGCATATATACAAAATATTATGTGTACATGTATTTTACTATTCATTCTTAGCATCATTAGCACAACCATTTTCTTCAGAATAAATCTTAAGTTTAAAAACACACTGACAGTAGGAGCAACAATCATTAGACAAATTTCAGTTTAATGCATTTAATTCATTCAAAACTGATTGGTTTAACCAATTTAGTATTACTTAACATGAATTTAGTAAACTCATGATTAAAATATTACCTGATGAGAACAAGTGGCAAAAAACACCAATATAAACCCGAACTTAAATGATGTGCAAGAACATTTAAAAAAAAAAACAAAAAAAACAGCAACATAATCACAGCATCTAATAGTGGTGATGAACAGTTGATTACCTGTCAGCTGCCCCCTCTCCCCTCAGGGTAACGAAGGCATACTGTCTGAGTAAAGAGCATGTGTTGATCTCTCCATATGGAGCAAAGAGCTTGTTTAGCTCGTCGTGAGTTGCATCTAAAGGAAGGTTTCCCACAAACAACTTCACGTTCTCACCGCTCATCTCTGTATCAACCAGACATCTGCAAAAGAGTCAACAAGATGCTTTGGTTAAAGTGGATAGTTTGGGTAACGCTAGCTAATCGTAGCTAACATTAGTGAATCCCAACAAATCATTCACGTTTTGGCAAAATCCCAAGTGTCTGATAAAAGCTGATGTTATTCAGCTGATGTTATGCTACCAGGTTGGGTTATTGTTTAGACTGTAGTTAATACTTTGCTATCTGGTAAGAAGCGTGCTGGCGTTAGCTAGTCAGGCATTATTAGCAAAGCTAGTAAACCCGCTAACTTTCGCGGCGAAATTAATCCAATGCATTTGAAGGCAGCCGGTGTACCTGCTAGGTTAGCTAGCTAATGCCAGACAAACGACGCATAACACAATAACATAAAATTGATCGTATAGCATGATGTAAGCCCACTTACACGACCAACTGTTAGCTAAAAAATACTATCACTGGCCATTTTGAAACACAAACATTAACGATGTAACGTTAGCTTCCGTTAGCTAATACGGCTAGCTAAAGCTAACGTAGTAGCTTTCATTCGAACGGTTGAAAACGTTTACTTAAACACGCGCTGAACCACTGCAATGAGCTATCTTAGCGTATGTTAACTACTGTTAATCATATCGCATTTCCAATTGTGTAGAAAATGGAGGAAAAGCATTAATTATGCCAGCATTTTAGCTCGACAGGCGTCTTACCCAACGCGGTCGTGGAGCTGTATTTCAAACCTCACATCCGGTTCCGGTTTCTTGAGGTGCGCTGGCAGCCACGGGGGCGTACTTACATCAAGTTTTCACCAGAGTTTAAACAAGATGATTCGTGATACCGCAGGTTCACAGGTCGCAAAGTGTATTCCTCTCATACCATACCACAAATTTTATTTTGTTCTTATGTTTTGTGTTGGGCACACTGTTATTTGCTTAAAGATATTTCCCATATGAAACGTTTAGTTAGCTAACATTAAACTTACTTCCGACTACTATTTGGAAAATGTGAAGTCGTGCAACCATTTAGCTATGCTGTTAAACTCTTTGAATGAAATTCAAGGAAACTACTGCTTGTCCTATTAGGGCCATACTTAAGCATTACTCCAATACTAACGATTCAATTTAGGACACGTGAGTCTAACATCCGTGACAGTTGATGACGTATTTGTTTCCAGGTGGGATCAGGTGGGAGAGCAGGAGGAGCCAGAAGAGAGAGACGTCTCCGGATCTGGAAACGCAGGTTATGACTGGCCAAAGTAGAAAAGAAGTTGACTTTTCATCGTGGTGGAGTTGATGGAAGAATAAGGAGCATGCCATCGTAAAGTGAATCCGGAGGGCATATAAAAAGAAGGATCTGGGCAAAGAGGTAAAAAGCGAGCCTGGTAATGTTGGAGTGACAATCGCGCCGTACACAGTTAGATTAGATATGATAAGTTGAGTGATTGTAGAGCAGGAAGACTCTGTGTGCAGCGCAGTTTGAAGAAGAGGAAATGCACAAGTTTTACAGGAATGCGCACCGCGGATTCAGACAAATGTTGACATGTAGGCTGCGGTCAGGCGGCGGGTTTAACAAGGAGACAGACCTATTTGATAGCCTGGAGCTAACAAAATCATGTCCAGTTGTCTTTGTTTTTGACATATAATGTTACATCGCCTTCTTTGGGGATTGGCTATCACGTTTTTGTGTCTTTTAAACGTTAGCTTCCTATTTCATTTAAGCTCTGTCTGAGCTGCTGCACTGAACCAAGTCTGGACTTGCTGTCCCAATCCAGCCAGATTTATTACGCAGGTGTGTGTCTGTGTGCAGCCATCCCACCCATCTTCCTGCTGTGAATGTGAGCCACAGGGACAGATAATGACCACCTGTAGCATGAACACAGTACGGGAGTGCATGATCTCCTGCAGGACAATTAATGACCATGTGTGTACTTCTTGTTGTGTGTGTGTGTGTGTGCGTAGATGGCACAGCAAGAGGAGCCACTGTATGATTTCCCGGAGCCCACCCAGCCGTCACAGCGCAAGTTCTTGGGGCATCAAAGGGGACGGGGCTCTCTGAGAAGCATCAGCGTGCTGGACCGTCTCCTGCTCACAGTTCCTGTCTGGCTTCAGCTGTCAATCAACCCCGCCACCGCGCTGCACATACTGCAGAGGGAGCCTCCTGGGGTGAGAGCCACATACACTCACACAAAAGAAAAGTACACCATGTGTCACAGACTGGGAAATCAAATTGCCTTCTCTTCCCATGTCCTGCACACTCACACATGCACTGCGTGATCCTTTGTCCTGCAGACCTTCCTGGTGCGGAAGTCTCGCACATCCCAGAGAAACGTGCTGTGTGTCCGTTTGGCGGATGACAGCGTGCCGTCCTTCGTTGAGCAGTTTGGCATCAGTGAGGAGCAGTCCAGTAAGAGCGTGACACTCCTGAACCCTCATGAGTTTTAAAATGAGATTTCTGTGTCACTTGGTTTGAACACTTGGTCATCCACATTGAATCTGCCTTTTTCTTGAAGGTGAAATGCTAAATCAAGCCTGTGTGCTCACATATCAAGGTCTTGTCTTGTCACACTTTACAGTTTTGCCAACCATTTTATGAAGAAACTGATAGATTGTGATGTAACTGTTCCTGTCTTTCCTTCAAGTCTCTGCAAGTTTATGACTGAATTTTCTTCACCCCTAGCTCTGTCTCTGGAGACTTCAGCCATCAGTTTTCCAGATCTCCCAAGACTAATTTCCTTCTACTGTGTCAGCAGGTAAAATCTTGTCATTCATTCATCATTTTTACCTCTACATTAAGCTGTTCTCTTTTTCCTCCTTTTCTGCATTGATTGACAAGAGCTAACGTTGGTGTTAACTTTATGTTTTTGTCTGTGTGTCAGAGATGTATTGCCCTTCCCTCTGGAGCTTCCTGAAGCCATTGCAAAGGCAACATCCCACAAAGAGCTGGAGTCCATCTCACATATGGGAATAGGTTGGTGAACACAACTCCCTGTTTCCAGACAGCAGATTTTGTAATGTCAACCTCAAATACATGGGTCTTAAAGGATTAACTACACAACACATACTATATATACAGTAATGGTCCCCCAGCTGCTGGGTAACAAACATAAACACTTTAAAAATGTGTGTGTAGGTTTTTTTTTCCCTTTGTCCATTGAAGGGCGAATGAGTAGTGAGAGAAACTATGTTGAATTAAGTTTTATTGATGAATCATAATATAATCAACAGCACCTATCACCTTAAACTACTTTTTCATACAAATTATCAAACAGAAAACAGTCAAATTAACTATTGGTTGCATTAATTGCATTAAGTAATTATGTTTGTAGTCATCTATTTCTCTATTTGTACGGTTTAAGAAGTTATTGAGATTTAAAAAGAACAATTTGCATTTTAATTGAGGAAAAATAACAATTTTGCAATAATGAAAAAAAAAAAAAAAACGTCTATATTGTTGTGTAGAATTCTGGAGTTCCCACCTGAACGTGCGTGGGCCCCGGGAGGCCCCTAAGCCCCAGAAGGACAAGGAGAGGAAGCCAGACGCTGTAACCTCAGTCCCGCCCGCTGCTGCCCCACAGACGAGCTCTGGAGCTCAGCCCGATTCAGCTGCTCAGCCCGTCGCAGACAGCCTGCTCAAGACAGCCCCCGAATCAGACCCCGCCACCAAACAGAATCCCACCCTGTTCCACGAGTTTTGTCCAATCACGACGCGCAGCCCCAGAGAGCTGGACTGTGGCTCCGGCCTGGGTGCTCTCTGCTTCATCAACCCCCTTTTCCTGCAGTCCCAGAATGCTTTGTCCAGACGCCGCATGTTCAAACGCAGCCTTAAAGTCCGCATTTCCACAGAGACGTCGACCCCACTGTCGCCTCCTCTTGCTCCTCCTCCTCCGCCACCTCTAATGCCCAAAACCAAAGGTAAATGTAAAGCCCTGAAACGGGGACAAATTCAAGACCCAAGTCAAGCCCCTCAGATCGATCCCACAGTTCAGGACTCCCAGGCTCTGATACAGACGAAGGACACCCCCAGTGAGGCCCGAGTCCAGCCTCCTTCAGCAGCTCCTCACTTCCAGCCTGAGATGCAGGAGCAAGGCCAAACACAGATGGAACGAGGCCAAAGTAAAGCTGGAGCCATGGGAGACGAGGCTATAGCTCAGCTACCAACAGTAATGGAGACTCTTCCAGATGACTCGGACTACATGCAGCCCTCTCCAGTGATCAACCTTTCCCATTCTCCCTTACATTCTCCTTACCTCTCCCCGTCTGTTTCTCCACTGGCGCCTCCCCTTTTCCCCAAAGTATCTCCATCCCTCTCTCCTCATGACTCTCCTGGTGCTTCTCCCTCTCTCTCGCCTTATCAGTCGCCCTCTCTGTCTCCCAAGGTTCCCTTTTCCCTCTCTCCACATGACTCACCCAGCGCTTCGCCCTCTCTTTCGCCTTATCAGTCCCCATCTCCTACTCCCAAGGTCCCCTTCTCTCTTTCTCCCTTCACCTCTCCGTCCTTCTCTCAGCTGGCGGAGCAGGCCTATCACAAACCTGCTGTTCCCTCAAGACCAGATCAGCAGAGATCAGAGGATGAGGGAGAGGACGAGGGAGCAGGTGTGGATGAAAACAAAGACGAGGAACTGCTCAGAAAGAGGGGAGAGGAGGAAGAGGGTCTGGTTTTACAGATGAATGCTGCTTCTCTCAGTGACACAGACAGCTGCAGTTCCTTCAGCAGTCTTGAGGGGGCAGCAGAGGCTCCACCTCACTCACCTCACAAACAGAGCAATGGTACAAGCCTCTAGCGAACAACCATTTTAGACTTTAGCTGAACTTCTTTGTGTGATATCATGAAGCTCTGTGTAGAATTACTTATTGTAGACATGGTGACAGCATCTCACGAATAGAATAGAATTGAATTGAATAGAGCGAAACTTTAAATTTAAAACAACCCCGCTTCCAAAAAAGGCGGGACACTGTGTAAAACATCATTTGCAAACAAAGTGTTATCTTGTGGCTTTATCTCAGTCGTTCACAAGCAGCCTTTATCATTAAAGGATGCCCGTTTCATACCCAATCATGATACTATCACCTGTAACCAGTGAACCTGTTTACCTGTGGAATGATCCAAACAGGTGTTTTTGGAACATTCCACAACTTTCCCAGTCTTTTGTTACCCTTGTCCCAACTTGTCTGAAATATATTTACAGAACTCAATGAAGCTGATGAGGTCAAACTTTAAATGTATTGTCATTGTGCTGTTTTCAGTTGAATATATGTCCAAAAGGATTAGCAAATGATCGCATTCTATTTTATTTATGTTTTACACAATGTCCCAAATTTTTTGGTCTTGGGTTTGTAAATTTTTCAAAACCAAAGATTTTTCTTATGATACTGGCATGTTTGAACTGCACCTGAGATTTCAGTTTTTGACTTAATTTAAAAACTCCTCTCTGTTACATGTTGACATACAGACCGAAGCATGTGCCATTTTGAATTAAGCTCTACTTCAAGCATTGATTTTTTTATGTTATTAAAATATACTGAAAGTCAAGCTCAGATTGTTGTTTTGTCCTGTGGTTCTGGTAAAAAAAACAAAAAACAAACAAACACTGAGATCTTATCAAACAATGTTTATTTGTGCAGAATCAACATCAATTTCTTACATACAGCATTGGTTTAGGCCTTCCAGACACAGAATATTTTATACAGTCAGTATTGTTTTGCCTTGCAACCTTACAATCAACATTCAGCTGTCATGACAGCTTGATAAGTCTTCACCTGTCAAATCATCACCACATTGAGGCTGGACACACATTTAACTTCATGGACAAGCTGTAAAGATGGAACAATTTCCAGCCTAAAAGTTGACTGTAAAAATCAATTCATGAACATCACTTCAAGTACAGACAAAACATGTCATATTGATCATCTTGTGAAGCTTTGAAGCCAATTTTTTGACTTTGTCGTGGTTAGAAAGAGAACAACCTACAGTCAGAAACCATTTTTATTGTCAGGCAGCGTTGGTTTAACGGACAGTTCTCAATACTTCTCATTAGAAAAATGTGTCGTCTAAATGCACCTAAAAGAATGATGGTGTGGTATTCATCATCAGCTCATTGATTTGTATGTGATCCTGTTATCAAAGACAGACCTGATATTGGACCGTGGCTGGAAAAACTGTGGCTGGTGTCTTTGGCAGATCTGTTCTAGTCTTATGGCTTTAAGTACGAACCTTGAATTTAGTTTGTTCAAAAGTGTCCCCTAAAAGGATTTGGATCATTTTGCAGTTTGTGTGTTTTAACATCCGTCAAACATCAGTTTGCTTTCACATATTGTTGCAAAAGAAATCAACCTTGGTACTTGTGTAGCGTATGAAGCACATTGTCCATCCATCAACACCAGCAGGGGGCGTCTCTTTTGCCCATCTCCAGGAGGTCGGCCTCCAGCTGCTCTGCGTCGTCTTGGAAGCGCTCAGTGAAGGAGCGAATCAAACCTGCCGCGCTGCCTTCGTATTCCACCAGCTCTACGCTGTCGCCTGGAGAGCACGCAGACACAAACTGAGTGTACAATTGTTTCTAGGCATGTAAAATCAAATGTACAAATGCATGCATGTGCATACCACTGATCCTGGTGTTGGCCTGGACAAACATCTTCCGAGCTTCTTTCCTCAGCAGCACCGTCTCCCGTAGACGCAAGAAGTTGTGAGCACCGCTGTCGCTGACGGTGGAGTAGCCGTCATAGAGAGCCCTGCCTCCATCCACGTCTGCTGTTGACTTTAAGACCTGCGAAACAGTGGAATCAGGTGAGCAACATGTTATAACATGATACAATCCTGATCCAACAAAAAAGCTATAGTGATAATCTGCTATCCACAGTTTGTTTTATATCATCAAATCCAATCTGTTCTTTTTCGGTATTTGTTCTATTTTCTTCATTATGTTGTACTTCTTATATTACAGGATCTGCTGTCTGGACAACTGTCTGCCAAAAGTATGGATGTACCTGCAGTTTACAAAGGAACCTGTGGATGGCGTTCTTGCCCACAGTGTGGATCTTGCTTCGGTCCAGTGTGATTCGAGCGTCGGGTTTGCCGTCCTGTCCCGTCACTTCCTCCAGGCCCACCAGGCCCTCCCCGGCCTCCAGAAGAACACGCAGGATGACGAAACGAGCCTGCATGTGAGCCTGGGACACACAGAGGGACGCGCATATATGTGACACACACTGTATACATCCCCTGACATTCATATAAACACAGACAGACTTACTAAAAGACGTATTATAAACCACACAGACACATAAAGCCGAGCCAGTCAGGTTGTACGAAACACATGCTTAATGGTCTGCATGCTGACTTGTCTTGTAAACACTGTTCGCCCAACACTACATATCCATATAAATGACAGTTATGATTCATTATTATGTGCTGCAAACCAGTTCAAGTAAAGAGTGAGAGAGGCAGCATATTATGGAGAAACACAGCTGGGTGAGCAGACGGATTACCTGTCTCCAGCTCTTGCTCTCAGGTGTGTAGAACTCCAGGCCCAACAGTCCTGCTCTGACCATGCTGAGCCAGTTGATGTACACCACATCCTCCGCTTCCTGCTCCTCATGGCCAAAAATACTGGAGCACACACAAAGACAAAGGCAACGGTTAACATGTTCGCCACCAGCCACATCTCACCTGGCCTTTACCAGAAATAATAATAATAATAATAATAATTCTCATTAAAACAGCCTAAATAACACAATGAGATCATTTCCCCCCAAAATGTCCTCAATTAAGTGTGAGACACAAATAATAACAAAGCATCCCTGTACAGAGCTGTCCGGAGGTACAAGAGAAACAAACAGCTCATTAAGGTTCCCATACAAACTGAAAACATGTGCTCTCTTTAGGCCACAACACTCCAATAGACTTGCTGATTTTACTGTGACTCCTGTGATGCTCATCCATTTTGCAGCATGTTTGAGCCCCTCAAAAGTTAACTCCCACCCTGACATCAAACCACAGAGGAACATCAGGGGTCAAAAACCATTTCATAGGCTGTTTGAATTATATGAATATATGCACTGCATGTACATCTGTCAAGTTCACAGAGATACGCACTAAGTAAAACACGACGTACCTGAGCACTTGCTTCTTGAGACACAGATAGAGTCCCACACACTCAGCGCGGCATTCTTCATAAGAGGAAGCAATTGTGGAGAATTTACTGTCCCACGTCTCGCTGCCCCGATACCAACTGGACACCTTAAAAAGACACACTCGCACCTTCAGTCCCTTTCTGCCGACTGAACGCAGAATTAAAAACAGGTATTCGCGCAAACAAACTCACCGGTTCTCCAGTCTCTGGGTTGGTCACCTTGCCCTGGTCAAAGTTGAACTTGCCCTTGTCATCCTGCAGGAGGAGAAGGAGCAAAACACACACGAATCAGTGTGTGAATCACTGCTGATTCTTTAGTCAAATATCAGTAAATTAGTGAGTCAGACTAATATGAGCATACAGCAGCAGTATGTTTGTCTCACCTGAACAAACAGCTTGCCACTTCCATGGCCCAACAGCTCGTGAAGTCCAACCTGCACCTCGAATGATGGCCCCTTCCACTTGATAAACAAATCCTGGTGCAAAAACAAACACAAACACACAGGAGAATGTATAATTATGGAAGTATAAGAGAGGGACGAGAGCTGGCGTGAGAGGGACTCCGGAAGCTGCATGCGTTACCTTGTCCTCCTCCTCCAGGAAGGTGAGTTTTTCTTTTTGCGTAGCGTAGGCTACAGCCAGCACGTTGCCTAATGACACGTTTTTAAAGCCCTCTGACTGTCTGATGTCATCATCTACACACACATCAAAACACAGACAGAAACATTTGAAACTTAAACCAGCTGAACTGTATTATTTGACATGGCGTGCATGTTTAGAAACATGTCCATATCTCAGCGACATACAGTTGGGGATGTTGATGCCAGCTGGTATTCCACTGCCAGCGAAGGTGAGAACATCCAGCGAGGTGAAGTCGGGTTTAAGGAAAGTGTCCTTCTCAAATTCCCGGGGCCAAGGCAGCTCGGGGAGCAAGACTTCTGCTGAGCTCACCAGTTTAGCAAAACGCTCGCTCATCGCCTTGTTCACAACCGCAACGAAACCTAGAGGAGACATCACAACCCTGAAGATAGGAACTTACTAATCCTGAGGGACAGGAACATAAACCCTCCTGTAATTTTAATTCTTTCTGTACACACACACTCATTCATATAGGAGCCCCCTTCTTTAAGGGTTAGTAAATGATCAATAGTGACATGCTGACCATGGACTTTACCTGCTTGCCTAAAATCAAAGCATCTTGAAACATAACGGCTAAACTTAAACTTTCAAGACTTTGTTTGAGCTCTGAATGTAATTACTGTTATAAGTACACATCATATCCCAAATTACCTACTCAAAAGCCACACATATCCACTGAAATAGTTTTATTTTTTCCCCTCAGTTCTGCTCCACAGCAATAAAGCCTGGAGAGGAACATGGTCTCACAGCTTGTACACCAATAAACACTGTTTTTAATCACCAAGGTACTTACCTTCAAACTCTCCTCTGGAGCCGAATGGGTCTCTGTAGCTCTCTATGAAACCTATATAACTGAGAGAAGGAGAATAGGAGGAGGGGATGGAGGAGTAATGAGGAGTAGAAAGCAGAAAGAGAAGAGGTTTCAGAGACTGTTACAAGTGAGTGGAATTCCAATACAATTGATATTACTGTGGCTCAGCAGCCTCACCTCTCAACAATTGGTCCCTTGTCTTTGATCCAGTAGCGTGAGCCCTCTTTATGGGCTTCAATTGAGCCCAAAGTGAAACTGCGACTGTACTCCTCAAGCATCTTTCTCTGGTTCTCATTGGCAGCATAGGCCTGTGTGAGACAACAGTGCAAGAATTTCAATGGTGGAACTGTGGCAGGAAGATTGTTTTCAGGTTATCAACTTGTTCAGTCACTCCTCCTAAATATTCACCCTCTGCTCTCACCTCTCTCTTCCTATTGTTTTACAGCTTGCCACACTGACAAATTCCTATTTCTCCATCAACTTCACATTTTGGTGACTTTGTTCTGTTCTGTTCTGTCGACTACATCCCACACCCGCGCTCTCACCTGTGCTTGTTGGATGTAGTAGGTGACTTTCTCCATGAGAGGAGCATAGTCTCCCCTCTTCACAGTGAACTCTTTCTCTTCAAAGCTGAAGCTGCCGCAGCATGACTCGCATTCCCCATCCACTGCGCAGTCTGTGAAGCAGTAGTGTACATTTTATTGCTTTTATCATGTAGCATGTCGAATGTCTCCAGCCTAACATGTGGAGTCTACATGAGGCTTGATACATGTTAAGTTCTGCATGCCAAATCTGTCACATGTGCAATATGGTATGGTATAAATCTTATTCTGCTGCTTGAGTAAAGTTGAAGTTCTGACCTTTCTGCACAGCTGAGGCCAAGCGCACCTCATAGCACGCTTTACCTCCGTTGTCCCTCTTAAACAGACGGGTGTTGTAAGCAGACAGTTTCTAGGGACAAACCACAAGAACAAAGTTGAGAATAAGGTGAACCGGAGTAAAAAGATACATGGAGGAGTGAGAAAAGAGACAGACACAGGATGAAGCATCAAAGCAACTGATAAAAATGTAAATCAAGTGCAACAAGAAAGAGAATATGGTGTCTTAATGGAATACAGAACAATGACTAATTAAATAAGAATATTCATTTTAGGTGTGAAATCGGGTTACTTTTGAGTCAAGGAACTTCTGAGCCAGCTCAGCATCCTCCAGGCAGCAGTTTCCTGAGAAGTAGGTGGTAATTCCCTGAGGAAAAGCAAAAATACTTGAGTCATGCATTTTGTCAAAGTGCTGGGTCACCTGTAGTGTTCCTGGAAGTTTAGACTTCAGTGGCTTCCTAAAGGGTAATTTGTGCTCTATGCACACCAAACGGCAGAGCATTTACTTCCTACTTGAAAATATTCAATTCATCTGACACAAGTATGTACAAGATGTCAAAAATGAGAACAGGGGAGGAACAACCAGAAAGAACAAAACTTTTCAGCCTCAGCCCTAAACCAGTGCGTACGATGCAGAAATGTCACCATGTGTCAAATATATCCAGTCCTGATAACATTATGGATATTTCATTAAATATTATCTGGTGACATATAACTGGCCTGGACTCTAAATGAACAGATACAAGATCCCACCTTGTCACCCAGTCCCAGCTGTTTCTGTCTGTCTTCCAGAGAGTAGAGGAGACACGAGCAGCTGTCCCACAGAGCCTCCATCTCAGCGGGCTGCTCCTGGAACGCCTGGCTGGCCTTCACCAGAGCTTCCAGCTTGTCCTGGGTGCACATACCACAGATGCAGACAGCTTAAAATATGTCACAGCAGCAGCAAAGGAGCATTGCAGATCAGATTTAACACACCAACCTGCTAGTTTATTAGATACACTTGTACAATACAATATTCATATTTGTGTTTATATAATCTTGCTGCATCCATCCCCTGTAAATCAGTTTACAAGGCAGCTGAGCTGGATTTTACACCTGACACCAGAGTCTTACCTTTGGTAGATTTGGGATGAACTTGGTGTCTCCAAAGGACTTGTAATTTCCCATGTTGGCATACAGACCAGCTGCATAAACCAAGAAGGCCTATATATCACACAAAAGAAAAAATAGAAAAAAAAAAAAAAACTCATTTCCATCCAGTGCATGGCATAACAAATTAGGGTCGATTAACCTGCTGATAATTTAGATTTAATTAGTTGATCGGGCTATAAAATGCCAGAAAATGATGAAAAATCAGTGTTTCCCAAAGGCTGTTTTGTCCACGACCCAAAGATATTCTATTTACTGTCAAAGAGGAATAAAGAAACAACAAAATATTCACAGTCAAAGTCAAAGACTTTCACAGTTGGTTATTACTTTAATTGTTGACAACAAATCGATTAATTGTTCTATAATCTTTACATGTTTGTATTCATATGTGGATGAAAGGGTGTGTCAAGACAGCACCAGAGATAGTCAAAGTCACAAAGACGACGTACCTGGTACTCCTCAGCACTGAGTCCAGCTGCTGTGGCGACCTGTTCCAGCTGTGCAGGCGTCTGCTTCCTGAAGATCCTCTGCAGCAAGACAAATATGTTTGCCGACTCTGGGGAAGTCTGCAGCAGCACTGCCAGACCGCCATACCTAAAACAGCACATGTTTTTTTGGTCAGCAGGGTTTCAGTTCTTAGGATACACTCGAGTTCTTACTCTTTGGTGAGAAGTGTCCTTCCACTTAGCATCTTTACTGATTTCTTGACACCAAAAGCGGTTGACTTGAACTTGCTAAATCCTGAGATGAGTAACATACCAAGCGGCGCGTGACAGGTAGTGGGCGTACATCTTCTCCTGAGGTGAGAGCAAACGGAAAGCCTCGCTGCAGTCAAGTGAAGAGACGCCGATGTCATTTGGGAGGTAGTACTGGGAGTCCACCATCTTTGATCTGAAGTTTAACTCTGATGACAAAGACCTGAATCAAGAGAGGGGACGTGAAACAGGGAAGAGAATGTGAAAGAGAAGAATAGATGAGGTAAAGGAAGTAAGGAAGTGGATTTGGGATGAGAAACAAAGGTGAAAGACAAGGAAATGAGAGAGGAGTGACAGATGAAAGTACAGAGGCAGAGTGAGGGAAAAGGAGATAAAAGCAGAATTACACGTTAGAACCAACAGCATTGACCTTTCTTTTTTCTGCCGTGAGTTCTGGGAAGTATTTGCACACCTGCCTAAGCTTTACCAGGTAGAGCAGCATGTGCTCTGCACAAATTCACAGATTTGTAACAGTTTTACCGACGTACTGCTGAAACAGTGAAACTTCTCTTGACCTTGATTACTTCTGACTTTCTAAAAAAAGCAGTTATTATTTCATTAGCATGATATTTGTATGAAGAATATAAGCTATGCCACACTTTTTTGAGATCGCCCTGCATGATGACATACTAGATACTGCACAAGGCTGCTGATAACGATTATTTTTCCGTATTGATTAATCTATTGAGCAGTTTTGTAATTATTTTGTTTCTGATATATTTTGAATGCCCTAGGTGAGGTCTTTGTGCGACTAACAGTGCAAAACACAAATATACTTCTTCTACTTCTAGTGATAGATTGTTACCGTGTAATATGGTAAGTTAAAAGTTTAAATCAAGCCTGGGATATAGACAAAGGTAAAAACCTACTACTAAGAGTTTATTGAAATTACAGCTATCCACTAGATTTAAGAGTTAACTTAAAGACTAGCCGCAGGTGCTCGTCATGGCACAGATTCAAGAGGAACCAGTCAGTTAAATTACTGGAGCCAGATTTCTGTTTCACTTTCCACTAAGAATGAATAAAGTGAAGCTGAAGCAATCGAAAGCAACACGTTTCTATGTCCATTTTAGAATTAACAGTCTGCAAACAGCAGAACCACACTCAAACTGCATGTAAATACTAGATACACGTTTAGTCCCCAGGCTAAGTTACAACAAACCGCTAATTCAACGTGAACGTTAGCTCCTAGCGTGCATGCTAAGACCGCTACGGAGTGCTTGGAGCATTTAAACACACTGCCACAACTTCTGTAAGCAGACCATTAAGTCACAAAGACTATGCATTCCCATTTCCATGAATGATTAGCTACTACATAGTACATTACAAGAGGGGTGAAGGTGGATACTAACTCAATAGCATGTTACCTTATTTTCAGCAATAGCTCCTGCGAACGTCAAATAAATTGCAGTCTCACGCTGTACACTTCCTGTATTCATTCAACGATAGACCCGCCCCTCAACCAATCAAAGTTTGGAAATTATGGTTGATGGAAACACTAACCAATCATAAAGTAGCTGCGCCGCACTTTTCGACGCACTTCACGTCGTTACTTTCTGTCGAACTGTAGAAAACACATTCTCTGTATGTATAAAACAAACACAATGAATATAACATAAGCATAAGAGCATATAGCATATAGCTATATGCTTTCAAGCATATTAACATAAGAAAACATTCACCATTTCACTTAACCATGACTAAAAAGGAATACCGTGAGCATATATGGCTACAGGACGAGGTGGCCGAGTGGTTAAGGCGATGGACTGCTAATCCATTGTGCTCTGCACGCGTGGGTTCGAATCCCATCCTCGTCGAACACTTTTTCCAAAATCGCAGACATCTGACGGCGAGCTGGCTGTGGATCTTCGTGGTCATGATTAACGATCACAGGGAGTACGGTCTTACAACTGCAACACGTGAAAAGATGTCACTCCAAGCATTGCCTATTTTTTTCCCTCAACTGTCTCCTCCCCTTCCTGCTACCCTCCCCCCGGCCACCACCGACCCCAGTTGGAAGCGGCATCTAGCTTAGGAAAGTTAAGTTTTTCATTTGTTTTTGTACACAAGGAACTATAAAACCATAACCACACATTCTTTCCATCCGTAATTTCATTAGGTCATCCCTGTGATAAGACATTTTTTTCTGTTATAACCCAGATAAGCTTACAAACCACACAGCATTTCATCAGTTTACTGGTTTTATTGAAATCTAAAACATGATGAGAAAGTGAATTATTTACAGAGGGTGTGCAACAGAAAGTATTAAGTTTTCCTTGATGATTGGGAAGGCCAGTCAGCTGTACTAAATGCAAATGGTAGTTTCAGTGACCAGTCCTGCACCACAAGAGAAATGTTAACAGACACCTGGGCATTCAACACATGTGTGCATGTGTGTGCACCTGTGTTTGTTTATTTCAGGGTTCATGCTTGGGTTTTGACGTCCCTCCTCTCAGGAGGTGTTGAAGGAAGTACCCAGCGATAACAGTCCGAGAAGCTCAGGCTCTTGTCCACAGCGCAGCTGGTGCAGTAGACGATCCCCAGAGCCAGCATCACTACGAGGAACACACACAGAGGCACCAGCAGGGCCACCAGCAGCCAGCTCTTGTCATGCTTCCGTTTACCTGCAGCAGATCCAGCCTCTACCTCAGCCGTGACATCCTCTGAACTACCCACCTTGGATTCCTCTCCCTCCCTAGTCCCGGTTTCTGACCCCTTTGCAGCGCCCACCCCATCACTACCTTCTCTACCTCCTGCCTTAGCTTCAGTTTCATTATCAATTTCATTGCCTGTGCTGTCTTTTTGAGTTGGCGATGGAGCTGTCTGATATCGCTTTGGTGATAGGGCATCCCATTGGTTCAGGTGATTGTCTGACCCATGAGCCACGTCAGGGGAGCGTCCCTCAGGAGCTTCTGTTAGCCAAACGACATCAAAGTTAGTGTCAGCTTCAAAGTTTGGGTCCGGAGTGAATGAGGTGGACCAAGGAGTATCATGGTTAGGGTCAAAATCAGGTATGGGAGCAGAGTCACTGGGGTCAGGGGTCAGAGTGGAATATTCTTCATCATCAGGTGAAGGCTGGCAGGTAAGTCCATCTGACTGCAGGTCATAGCCATTGTCACAGTAACACTGGTACCCTCCCATATAGTTGAGACATTGCTGCTGGCAGGGCGACTCCCCCACACACTCGTCCACATCTACACACTCTCCTCCACTGCTCAACTCATACCCGGGGTTACACAGACATGTGAAGGAGCCCACTGTGTTCTCACAAGTGCCTTCACAGCTGCCCTCGTCGAGGCACTCATCAATGTCCACACACTCCCCCTCGTCATCTGGTTGGTAGCCAGGGTGGCAGGTGCAGTGGAAGGTGCCTGGGATGTTGACGCAGACTTGCGGGCACGGCTGCTGTTGACATTCATCTACATCAGAACATCTGCGGCCATCTGGACCCATTTGGTAGCCTGGGGGGCAAGTGCAGCGGATGCCCCGAGCCGTCTCCACACAGTCATACTCACACCCCATCTCCACACAGACTTCTTTGATGTGGGGCTGGTCAGTGGGACCGGCAGAGTCAGAGGATAATTCAGGGGGGTCAGTTTGACTCAGGGGGTCAGGTTTGCAGCTGTACCCGTCCTCGTCTATCGTAAAGCCCTCAGAGCAGTAACAGTAGTAGTCTGTGTCCGTGTTCTGACAGTACTGCTCACATCCATGATCCCCGCTACACCAGTCCTGGTTCTTTGGACCTGCGCTGGATGAGCAGAGTGGGGCATCCCTGGACCAGCCAACTGTCTCATCA
The DNA here is from genome assembly GCA_037975065.1 of Chaetodon trifasciatus. Classification (NCBI taxonomy): domain Eukaryota; kingdom Metazoa; phylum Chordata; class Actinopteri; order Chaetodontiformes; family Chaetodontidae; genus Chaetodon; species Chaetodon trifasciatus. The sequence continues at coordinate 955,368 of JBBMOE010000064.1, read as the reverse complement.
TCTCTCTCCATACACAGCACTGTCTGCTCAGCAGGAGCATCTGGGTCTGAGCTGTCTGCAGGGCAGGATAGAGTACCTACAGACCCAAAGGGCACATGAGTCAGCAGGGTGCTGACAAGGTGAAATGGGGTGGTGTAAACAGCCGGGCCTCTGCCCTCGTCCTCCAGTGGTGGACACATTCCTTTGTAGTTGTACTGGCAAACGTATCCATCCAACGGCAGTGCGCAGGAGCCGTCGACCCACCGGAAATTATCGTTGCTCTCCCGTCCGCTCTCAGAAGTGTGGACTGTCATGGCCACACAGCGAGGGGCTGCACAGGTCCCAGGGGTGTCCTCACGGAGCCAGTTGGTGAACTGGCCATCCTGGTCTCCTGTTGGGAAAAAATTAGACAAGGACCAGGTTAGTAAAAGTAGAAATTCCCTCTTTTAGTGTCCTTATTTTAATTTTAACTATTTGCTCTTCTAGTTTTTTATTTTTTCAGATCTATATGAGACATTTAAAGTGTGAATCCTGGAACAATCCTGGAAGAAGTTGGTGTAGTTTATGTGCTGCAGTCACCCCACTCATTGTCATCTTTTCTGGGTTGGCTCGATGAGGGATTAGGGTTGGCCCTGTCAGGGGTCAGAGTTGGCTTTATCTGCCACTGTGTCTTTTTTGATACCACCACTAGGAGTCGCCAAAGTTGCATATTTTCAAATTATGCACACATGGACTTAAAAAAAACCCACCCCTCATATTTTCATTGTAGTTGTATTCAGATGTTAAGAATCGACACTGGAATATCTGGGCTGCCCTTTAATTTAAGGCAGACCTGACACTGAATACTGCACAGTTTGAAATCGAGCTGAAGGATCTGCATCATTCTTGTCTATATGAACATCCTTTTGTTAAGCACAGTTGTTGCCACATCCACGATTAATTATGTGGAGCAGCAGGGCATTGTTTCTGCAAAGACGCTGTGCTGTTGAGTTTTTCAAAAGATTTTTTTTCAATGCTGTGTGTGCCACAAACAAATTTCCATTCATTCATTGCAGTAGGGCATAAGAAGAAATTTCTCTATCAAACCCTGGTTAGATAGAACCAAAATCATCCACATTGCTAATACCACTAGGGATAAGTGAGAAACCATGTTTTTTGTATGCCAAACCAACCCTTTAAATCATGGCAGATGGAAAAAACGACTAAGCTGGTCATGTAACTCTTGAAAATTTAAAGTCTTTTCTAATTGAAAACCAAGGCAGACACTTTGAGTGATAAAAAACCCATCTGCTTTTTGTGGGCCATGTTTGTGTAATGACTAAATCAGGTTGAAGGGTAGCAGTGAGGTCAAAAGGGGACTGAACTTCCCCTGTCGCGCCAGCTCCGTCACTGTGAAACAAAAGAAGTTAATGTAATAACCATGCGGTCACTGCAGAGCTCTGGAGACTGGCCCGGGTACCAAAGGCTGACAGAGAGGCTGGAGCTGCAGGTCAACACAATGGTTTAATAGCATAATCTAAAAGTGCTTCACAAGCTCTTGAACTGATATATGTGTGGGGAAGTAGTAATAAAGATTTCAGCCCAATGGTCATTGGTTTACATGTTTAATTAATATGGTAAAATAGCCTGAGTCTAGCATTTGTTCATTTAGTTTTGTATATGTGAGACTATAAATATTGCTAGAAACAATTTAGTCATAAAGGTAATTAACTAGCAAATAGATTTTGATCAGATTTAGCCCCAGTTAAACTGACCCACATATTTTCCATTAGATCACAGTTAAAATTGAGTGTTGCGATCTATAAAAAGTTGACCATGGGAGGGAAACGACTGCTTAATTGTCAGAAAAAATGTACCTTTCCCTATTTTGGGGCAATTTTGTCTGACCTCACTTCTTAAAATCCAACAAAATGGCTGATATGGTGATGGGGGTCAATGTTAGGAACAACAAAGGGTCAAATGTCAAAAAGGTGAGACTTTGCCTGTGACCCAGACGAATCCTCTGAGTGGTCGGGTGGATGAACACTGGCGTGGTGGTCTGTGCAGCCCGATCCAGAGGCGAAGCCTCGACCTGGTCCCTTGTGCCTCGATGGCTGACAGCAGCTCATGGACCACACCCGCTGCCTCTAAGGTATGCATAGTTGCCAGGGTCCCACCTCGCTCCCTACAGCTCCGCCCAGCCTCCCTAAAGGTTCTCTTCTGGAGGAAGACAGTGTAGCATCCGTCCTGGTGGCAGAGTGCGTCTCTCTCCGCCAGCTGAGTCCTGGCTGCTGGCTGCTCGCCCTCCGTCTCCCTCAGCCTCTGGCCTCGGCTTCCAGGAGCCAGACAGACCATCAGCAGCCACAGGACACACAGGAGACTCATGCTGCTGCAGCTGCTACTGCTCCTGATGGTCTTTTGCATCCTCCACCGAGACATGAGCTTTAAACTAGGCCAACATTCAAATGAGAACCCCAACCTTGCTGTCAAAATAAATAACTATTTTTTCCAACCTCCTATCCAGACAAACCTGAACCAGATTCACTCACTTCAATCAACTGAACAAATGGAAACTTGCAGACTTGTTATATTTTTGCTATCCTTTAGTGTATTTGAATAAATAATATGGTCTAATTGGCCTTTTACTCAAAGCAATCAGAGGCAGATAAATCCAGAACTGACACTGGATCACCTTAATTTACCTTGGATTGCCAAACCCTCAGACGAATAGCCCTACAGTGCAGAATCAGTCAAACTCTATTCAACAGCAAACTGTCAGCACTGCTGCCACAGTAAATCTGATTTCACCAGATCCTACATAAAATAGATAGAAGTCAATGCAGTTCAGTGGAATCCCCTGTAAAGTCCAGTTGAGTCTAGGACAGTCCAAAATAAAGTCCAGTGAAGTACCAGTAGAGTCCAGGGTTCAAAATTGTTGATAGGAGTAATCTGCCCTTCAGCTAAGTCCAAAGGTGTTAAATAGAGTCCACATATGAAACTGATGAATTTCAGTGACAGAAACCCTCTCCTGCATCTGATCCTGCTGGGGCTTTCTTGCCTCTGCAAAGCTGGCTTTCTGACTGAACCTCAGAAAGAGAGAAAGATGGGGGAGGGTGGAAAGGGGGGAGGCTACGTAGAGGAAAAAGAATTGTGTGTTTTTGGAAGAGGGGGCTGGTAAAGTGTGTGAGTGTATAAGTGAAGGCTGGAGGGGTTGACGGGTAGCGGTGGCGGGGGGGTGGTTGGGTAGCAGAATTGAAAACCCTCAGAGAGTTATGAAAACCATACGGCACCATTCTGTCCCCCCATCTTGCCTATGGCTTCAGACGCACACACATGCACTCTCATACACACACACACATACGCAGCCTTCAAATAGTGCATGCTGCACAGCATCCACAGGAGTGGAAAGTGTTTGTCAGCTCTGTGAGATGCAGAGATTGTCCCCCCCCCCTTCTTCTTCTTCTTCTTCTCCTGCTCCTCTCTTTTTTCTCCTCCACCTTGTCTGTTTCTCCTCTTTAAGCCTCTCTCTGTTTTATGTCTTTTTATTTTATTTCTCTGAATGTCATTCTTTCTGCTGAATCTCTGTCTTTACCTCCAGTCTATTTGCTCTTTTTCTGCCCCCCCCAACCTCTCTGTTTCTGTCTTTCTACAAAGTCCACATAACAGCTGGAAGTTTTTACAGGCCAATGGAAACATTTTAGTATGGAACAGGAATACCTGTTGAACTCTGTATGCATGTGTGTGTTTAAGTTCATTCTCATGCAGTTATACAATAACTTCATATGGGCACAGATGTCTAAGCATATGCGTAAGTGTTCTTCATTGTGTGTGTGTGTGTGTGTGTGTGTGTGTGTGTGGCTACCACTCGGGGGCATATGGAGGAGAGGAAACAGGAAATGCCAGATGTGCATCAGCCTGACCTCTCAGTAGCTGGGGAGCAGGAGTGCGGACTGGGGGTACCTCCACAGCCGTCACATGATCTGCCCGCCATGAATGGTACGTCTGGTGCAAAGTCAAAGGCTGAGTTTAGATTTTCCAAAGAAAAATAGGATCTCTTTCTTTTAACTTGTAGCCGGCGCCGCAAGCAAAGCCAATGATGATTACACAAAGCCAATGGCTGTGATTCTGAAGATTTGAGCCCTGAGGGGAATGTTGGAGATTTAAAGCTGTCAGGCACAAACAACTGGGTGAGAGACTGTAAATTAAGGTCAACCGCACACAAACAAGATGAGCTGCTGAACAATTGAAACAACATAAGCGGAAAAGTGCTTAAGCAAACAATAGTCCTTCACATAAATGCTCATCACGCTCTCTTTGTGGAAAGTGTGACCTGCCACAACACAGCTTAAGCAGCTTGATGTCATTATCAAACTCGGCAACTTTCCTCCATGTCTGGCGCAGAATGGCTGTTTAAAGCAAACTTCAAACATGACAGCAAAGTCTCACCCGCTGCAGCTTCTCAACACAAGGATGATGAGATGGAAAAGTGTACGTGCAGCTGAATCAGCTCTTAGCCGTATCGGAGCTGATGGAGCCTGTGTTCGCTCGGCGTACAGCAGATGGGTCGGCTGGCTGTGACAGCGTGTTGCTTTTGGCAGGCAGGATATATACAGTCTAACTATTCAGCAGTCTTTTCCAGTTATGTAACAACCATCGGAACTAGAGGGAGAACAAACATAAAAACCTCAGGATCCTGGAGAACCTAAAGTGCCTTTTGGTCTTGTTCCCCACCCCCTTCTCCTCCTCCTCCTCCTCCTTCTCCTGCTCCACATCCCTCATCCTCCTCCTGTCTTCCTCTTACTTTCTTTTTCTTGGACTACCCCCATCCTCCTCTCGCCTCTGTCTCTCCCTTTCTTTGTTATTCTTTCATCCCCTTGTCCCTCCTCGTCTTTCTTGCATCGTCTTGCTCTCTTCCCTTTCCTTATCTCCTCCTTGCTACTCCTCTCCCCCGCTTCTCTTTCGCTCTCAGTATTTGGGCTCCAAAGTCAGCAATCTCTCCCCCAGAACCCCAGCTTTTACCCCAAGCCTCCCACTTTTGTTCTGTTTATTCTATCGTTCAGCCTGGTTAACCCCTCCCCCTGCACAGACAGCCACGCCCCCTGAGACACATACCAAAAATGTAATTGATAGAACAGACAAAACTTCTCCTTTCCATCGTCCTGCACTTCCAATTCCCCCCTTTCCCATTAATGTACTTACAGTACCTCCTAGCTGCTCTATCTCCCAACCCAAAGACCTCTAATGGAACATGCAGATCTCTTGATTTTATATTCCCCGCCTCCTAGGTCACAGCCTACTTTCCTTGACTCCTAGCCACTTGCCACATATCATTACTGGCTCTGATACATTCTCAGCTTCTAGCATCCAAGCAGCTGAACTGTACCTTCCATCTCCAAAGCCTCTCCATTTCACTTCCACCACTAACTCCATTTTTTATGCAGCTGAATAGCTGATGTCTTGATGTTCTTAGGTGGCCACTAACTCTTTGGTATCTGGATTGATAACACACTTCAGGCACTTTTCCTTCACTGACGGATCATATGACATGAATTTAACAAGTCTTAAAGCTGTGTAATGCTGGAGAAGAACTAGTTCGTGCAAATGAGTTCAGCCACATTTGAAGGCAGGATGAAAAGCTGGCTGTCATAGAGAAGGGGAAGACGTACGACCCATTTATAAATAGGGATAACAGCAGACTTTTCAGACAGCCTCTCCTGGAAGGCACTCAGTGTTGCACATGTTTGAATACAGAAAGTGACAGAAATGGTTGTGTAGAGAATGAAGAGGAGAAAAGAGAGCCAGAGAGAAGTAGTAAGAGGAGTAAGTTCACAGGTTGAGTGAAAATTACAAAAGAAATCCAAGAGAGCCACGACAAAGTACCACAAAGGACAAGTGACGATCTGCTGAAGGCTGAAGTGAAGGTTTTGATACTGTGCTGGTTGCTTAGCAATGAGCCACAGGTGTGTAGGTGGATTGGCTGCAGTAGGGGCAGGTGACCACGCCCAGCTCAGCTCAGACAAAGACACAGAGGGGGAGAGAGAGAAAACACATGACACAAACAGGGAAGAGACACAGCAGAAACACAGGGAGACAGGCGTGGAGACGCTGCCAAATCAGATTCATCCAAGACAGACTCATCCTTTGGGCTCCATATCTGTACCGAATTTCCTGGCCATCCATTCAACAGCTGTTGTCTTATTTGACAAAAATCAAAAATGTCAGCCGAAATGTTTCAGATGCATTTATAAATTTACTGTATGCTAATACATTACCATTGCATACATGATAAATCTATATTTCTTCTTTCATTCTGTTTCTATATGAGAGTTTTGGGCTGCAAAAAGCCTAAATGTGGCTGTGTAGCACCAGCAGTCTGGAAGGTGATTAACTGTCACAGAAGCGTGCCACACATTTGTCTTCCTCTGCTTTGATAATTAAAATGTTTTTCCCGACTTTCTGCTTAATAAATAGGACTCCCACTGGCCCAAAGGTCACCGCGCCTCCACACTGATGTCAAGGAAACTGCGGTTATTTCCTCGTTGTCGTGGGTCATTCAGGCCTATCGAAGCGTTTGTGCCACATCAAATATGGCAGGACACGTCAGTTGTTCATTTTTCCCAACCGCCGCTGTCTCGTGTCACACACACACACACGTGAACACACGCACACATTCACACACACACGCTGAAGCAATTAGCTGTGGCCTTGTGGTTAAATAATGGAGTGTAGGCATTCCTGTTGATTTCTGTGGAGTGGAGGAAAAAGACGATACTTTCATCCACCTCTTCTACAAGGTCCATATGTTTCATCTTTCATTGCAGACATGAATGCCCTCCTTCCACACCCAGACTATCAACAAATCTTCACCACAAATATCTGAGCAGTCGAATGGTTGAATCCAGGAGGAATAATTCCCTGCCAGTTGAGGTCTACAGTTTCTTGAACCATCAACTAGAAGAGCTTGGACACTTTCACAGGGAACTGTGAGCTAGTTGGTGACCCTGTATCGTAATGATGTCTTAGCAGTCTCTTTGTGCCAGGTGACCTTTATTAACCTTTATTTAACCTTGCAATAGTTTACTGAGCATGCCTTTCAGCCATGTCCTCATTCTTTCATGCTCAGTTTCACTCATGTTCACACCTGGGAACTGCTTAGCACAAACACAGCCTCCTACTGTTATCCACTGATTAGCTCCAGTGGAACTTGAGATTTTCAGATTTAGAGCTGGCAACCAGCTGGGCATGAGGAGCGTTTGGAAAATCTAATTTGCATCTTTATTTACTTACTTAGCTCAAAAACAAGATGTAAGTCATTCTAATATGGTATGTATTCTTCCATTGGATTCTTTAAACTGGCAAAATGAATACCATTGTGTGAACAGCTGCTACTGAATTTCCAGTTAGAAGTCATATGGTAAACTTAAAACAAACATGGCTGCTGATGGAAACTGCAGTGGCCAAGCTCTTTCTGTCCAAAAACATTTTTCAGCTTTGGAGAAGGAAAAAAAAAGGCAACATGACTAGCAAAAGCTCGGGTGACACAAATGCAGCACCGTCTGGACTGCAAGTGGAGTTTGTTGCACATAAAGAGTCACACATGTGCAAACAAACCTCAGATAAACAGCCAGAAAATCACCAGAAAACTTTAAAGGTTTAAAAATGTGCTGAGAGGCAGAAAGGGAGATGGAGAGCGCACTGGGAGAGGATAATTCCTGACAAACTATTCCTTTACCAGATGATAGCCTCAGCTTTTCCATCGACACACACTCGCACACACACACACACACACACACACACACACACACACACACACACACA